>JAUYWI010076431.1:0-13699 GCA_034780595.1 Parotoplana pacifica
ACTATAACATTTGTTTACATACATACTAGTTTTACAAATATATAATATGCATATAAACAATATTTCTGGTTTACACCACCTTTCGTGGACGCACTGTATATATTATACGACTGGTTCTCTAACCGGGTACCTTCCGATTCGTAGTCCAGTGCGCTAACTATTTGACTAAACGGCTGCTAATAAATACTCCTCGTCAGTCATTTTTCTTTATGTTGAACTCTTTATGTTGGTCTGGAAGGCAGAGCATGTCGGAATACAATCTTTCTCTTTGACTACAGCACACTAACTAGCTACAGTCTACGTTGGTATCTTCATATACGATGCTTATAATTTAATTTTGCACAATGACCACACAAACGGATATCCCATTCGGCATTTTTGTGTTTGACAATTTTTCTTTCTGTAAACCTTCCTAAGCCCTTCGTTCAATAGTGGTTTGGGATAGAAAAATCTGATTGCCTCTTTGTAGGCTTATCTGTAATAAAAACGGGGGGGGGAGGTATCAAACCTATCGGTTCAAGCTACTAGTATTATTTGAATTCTTTATTATTTTGAATACCTTGGATAGTGAGTGAGTGATAGTGGTATACACTATGAGAGGAGTCAATAACTTTAAGAGTTCCAAGAATGTTTTTGTTGGTGATGTTTTTTTCTCCAAACTTGTGAAAAGAGATTTATCTCTTTGTACAGATAATACAAGTCTTTGTATAAGACGTTGCAAGCCTTCGAACCACCCCCAAGAAGATTTGCATCTTCACTAATTCTGGTTATTTAATATTTAAGTTTTTCTTTGTTGTCACTCTGTTATCCCTCAATCAGAGTAGTATAGACATTTATGTTTGTGGGTTTGAAGGGATTCCAAACATCTCTTCTTTTACAGTGGAGTTTTTTGGCATTAATAGTTTTCTTTGGCTTGCTCTTTTCATCCAGAATTTTCTTTTCACACACCCAAAACTTTAACGTTTGTTCTAGATCATCATCTGATATAACACGACTGCTGACACGTCCCTGTCATTAGAAGTAGGAGAAACGTACTTTCAGATGTTCATTTTATGGTAGCTTTTGAATATGATTTATTGTTTACGTTGAATATTTTATTATTGTCTATGAAAAGTAGCTTGTCATTTAGTTTCAATTTTTAATATATACAAACGATGTTACTACTACATTTTTAAGCTTATTACGTATCCACCTTTAGGTTACTATATGTAGGTATATTGGTCTTGCTTCGTTTCAATAGGGATAAGTTGTTTGTTTCGTTTTTACACTCTTAGTCAAAATCTACAGTTTATGTAAGAGAAAATGGTGGATATATGTTCCAAATATTGGATATTTTGTGTCAGAAAAAAGTTTGAAAATAAAAAGTGTTATTTAGACTTCACTCTTTTTACTCGGCAAATTTTGTTAACTACTCGGTAGACACTCTGTCAACTACTTAGAAACTAGGTCAAATATCTTTACTCTGTAGAGCTCTGTAGAATTATTTTCACAACTATTTATGGATTTTATTTCACTCGGAAAGCTCAATAAAACAACTATTTAAAAAAGTAGAACTCTCTCTACTTTATACATAGTGTACCTATATTTATGTAGATCATCGACAGCATGGCTTATTATAAACCTAGATTTCACTTCATATTACTTGCATTTCCGAAAAATCAAACTTGTTTTGTAATAGAAGACTACCAGTATCATCTGAAGAGCTTTTAGAGTAGTTTTTAAAAGATAAGTTATACCTTATGAAAATAGCCAAGTTTCTTCAATCTCAATCCGCCAGTCACCTGGAATAATATCTCCATTTTGATTTTCGAAGTCAACATCCTTGGGAGGAATATATTTTTCTTTAAACTCAGTCTTTTTCAACAAATTGTGCAAAGCCATTCCTGCTTTTAATATTTATAATTTTGTATGTTTGCTGCAGTAAAGATTTCATTCTACCTATTGCAGAGGTAGCTTCAATATTTTTCGAAGCAAGAATACCAAACACATTTTCTAACTCGAGAGAGTCTATAATTAAAAATTCGCTTTTTCCATTTAGTCCTTGTAATATATTTGAACGCAGTGGAAATGCCTCATCTATAACAAAAACATATGTGAACCTTAAATTGGTTTGAAATAAACATATATCAGCGGGGAGATTTATCAATTTATCTTTAATTGCTTTTCCAAATGAGGACTCCGAAGACACTGCTATCTGAACATTTTCCAACAGCACAAATATCAACATACACTAATACATAATTGGAAAAAATGATTGCCATCAAGACAACAATGAAAACCCCTTTGTAGCTAAACCGATCCAGAATTCAAAATGTTTACCGTCTATTGCGCAAAAAGCAATTTGGCAATTGCCATTTATTCCAAATATCGTGTGAAATTTTAATAAAATCTTCATATAAAGGTACAGTTAACAATTCCGGGGACAATATATTCCACAACGCAGCACAAGTCTCTTTAAAAATAAATGACAAATGATTTGCTAATGCGGTATTTAAATGATATGCTACTTCGTGAATCTTCATACGTTAAAATTCGGAGCGTTATTGATCGTCCTTCTCTGGGACCAATGGGATAGCGATAAGTTTTAGGATGCATTATGGACGAACCGATTCTTTTCAAGAGATCATCAAGTCTGGTTTTGCTCATTCAATAATAACTAGAGAACGTTTTATTGTCACTAATCAAATCAGGAACCAAAGAATAGATGTGACTTTTTTACGTTGTTGATAAATTTTCCGAATATATTACGTTTTCGCTTTTTACATTTAAATAAAGTAATAAATTAAAATAATTTGTAATCTTCCATCATCTATTGTATACTTAAATTTTAAATTCTACATCACTATTATTTCACTCTGTAAACACCTAAGAAGAATAATCGATTTACTCTACAGAGTTAAAAAATATGTAGTAGGCAGTACTATGCAGAGTAAAAATATCTGCCTATTTAAAAGAGCTAGAAAGATAACACTGTAGTGTAAAAATACTATTCAGAGTAAAAAAGAGTGAAGTCTAAACTTAAGTCTTTAAAGAAGTAATACAAGTCTTAATTTTGTTTACTGAGCACATTTTTTACAAAAGACGTTGAGCCATAGATTAATTATATTAAGTATTTCCTTCAAAATTATTTCCTATCTGCAATGTCTATAATTTCCAGCAAGTCGTTCTGTAAAATAATAAATAGGACGTTTATCCCAAAATCTACTAAAATGTATGACATTTGGAATCTAAACTGACCATAGATTCAATTATACGAACTAAAATTAATGTTTGATATGGTAGATTTGGGTTTACAGTGTAGTTTATTCTCTTTCAACAACTACTTTTTGTGGACATATTTGTGATCCACTATTTTTATTGCGACTGCGTTTATTTTCCGTTGTAAATATTCTATACGAATGACTATCATCTGAAAGCTGTGCACCAGATTTTCTCTTTTTACTTATACTATTGATTTATAATATTATCTTTTTGTTTCAGACAAATTGTAAGCGTTTATAATAAAATTTGTTTTAGTATTTTACCATTATATCTTTTTCAGATGTGGATGGCGATATCGAAAGTGATATAATACTAATGAAAATATCATTGTGTTAACTAAATAATAAGACACTTTACTTCATTTGCTTGTAATATAGGCTATATCGAAATTAATGCGCCTTTGAAGATGTTATTCATGATTCTATTAATTTAATATTCTATGCTTTCCCGTAAGCATAGCTTATTTTACATATATGCAGTGGTATATGAAATATAATATACACATAATTTATTTATCTACTTGTTGTACATAAAATCACTTTGCTAAAATAGAAAATTGTGTTCTCACAAATGCGCATTAATTTTGATATATCCTATAGATTCTACTATTTCAAACTGTGAATCCAACAAACGTCTTTATTATAAAATTAATTGAATTTCTACTTGTCCAAAAATACACTTCATGTTTTAAATTTGAATTAATTAATATAGCTTATAATAGAAACGTTTTCATTAAATAATGCATCAACTTTTTCGCTTCTGCTTATTTTCCAAGCTATAGACTGACCGGCCTAATTTATTAATTTCATTTTGTAAATTATAGGAATATTATTTTTGCATAGATGATTTTAAATTAATAAATACATGTTTATGCTGTAAAATTGTATGTTAATTATATTTAAAGTCTATTAAAATAATGATGAGGTATATCGCAACTATCAATTGTTTTGGTTAAATCACAATAAAGCCGAATAAAATAGTTGATTATGCACCCATAGAAAAAAATACTCTACCATAATTTATTGAAGAGAATTAATTTAACTTGTACAGGAATTACAATTATAATAAACAATCAAAAGCATATAGACCTCTTAGACAATCTTTATATATCAGTTTTAGATCAATAGTGTTCATATTATCAATTTATACATATTTTTATCTTTTCTAGAAAAAGTACTACATTTTTGGGGTAATAGTTTATTTTTTCTAGGGGTGTATAGCTATAAACTATTTAATACAAAAATTAGTACTATAAGTATAAAGTTACTTTTTATTAAAATCCTCATTTAGCTATTCTCATATTTTATACATTTGTATAGTCAAATTTAAAATTGTATAAGTAATTATTAAAAAATAGTTTAAAACCAATTCTATATTTTACTTATACTCATAATAGTGGTATTGTTTTAATCGATTAAATAAGTAATAAAATTCTATTAAACATTCTTCACAAAATGCAATATAAATATTACAATATAACATAACATACAACATACCCATGTAATGGCTACCTACATAACCAGAACGAGGTAGGTTAATAACTATCTATCTACTATAAGTCCATTGTTTGTTTAACCCTTTTGAAAGCTTGATTTTGATTTGCAGAGTTTTACCTTTGCTAATAGTCACAAATAATTATATTAGTTTATAAATGTATGACAATATGTGAAACTGCACCATATTTGCAGCTCTACATAGCTTTATCCAAAAAATAGTGTGAAAAAATGGCATCTTTCAATTTTAGTTCATGCTTAATTTTGAAATGTTTTAGGTATTATACCTATAATATCATTTGCTTTGTAGCTGCATTCTATTTGATAAATTTAAAAGTAACTAACTTCTTTACTAAAAAGATTAATTTGAAATTGTTATACGTATAACAAAAAAGTTTTTGTCTTTTAATATAAAATGAAATATTAGAATCTTGTAATTATATACATAAATTTATTTGTGATCTTTATCTATCAAAATTTAATTCATCCATAGGAAAGTGATACTTAGGCATACATATAGTAATGGATACTTTTATTTCTATGACTTCATCAGTAATTTGATAGGTATAAGAAGTTTGGAATTTATTGTGATCATCAGAGACTGAATCGGTGGGAAGTTTTGTAAATTATTTTGCATTGAATGGATAGATATGGTTTGAATGTGATTCCCGTATTAGCACGAACTATTTTTTATTCTAATTTATTGGTAAACTTAGACGTATGTATATTTTTACAAATCTCTTGCATTTTAATATTCTGCTCTGACTTATTAATGTTTAACCATTTTATTAAAAGTAATTAATGAATATAAATAATGGTAAGTAATGTAACATGTACCTATGTTTAGCTTTTTTTAAAGTTGATGTGTATTTCTATATTACATGATCATTTTTTGTTTTATTGGTGTATTTTGTATTGGACAAGACCAATATATTACACATACACTCAAGTGATATTGCTGATAATATGTATTTTGTTTTAATGCTGGCCGTAAACCAAAAACTAAGGATAAAAGAGACATTCTTTACACTCCAGTTTTCTTTTCAATATTTTAATATAACGATTGCTAATTCAATTATCAATGTCGCAAAAGTACACAACTACATTGATCATCATCATCATCAAGTAGCAGACCCAGAACGGGATTGGCTGACTCTATGCTGTCAGTTTTTTCTCTCATATTATATCAATCTAGTGATAGAGCCAATCGACAGTTGCATCCACTCTTTGATGTTGTATTATCAGCTTGTTCTTTGTCTTCCTTTACTGCATTTTCCATCAATGGTGGCTGTTAGTATATCTTTTTCAAGGCTACCATCCTTGCTTAGGACGGACATTACCTTCTTTCTTTCAACATTCTCATAATAGTTCTGTCTTTATCCATCGCTTGGAGAATCCACTCATTAGTTCGGTGCTCGCAATAAATCTTAAGTGCACGCCTATAATATCACATCTCAAAAGCTTCAATTCTCCGAATGTTAGCTTTCCACAGCGTCCACCTTCACTGCCAGACAAGAGCTTAAAGGCGCCTAGTTTTTTGGTCTTGTGAGTATCACCAAATGGTTTTGAGACTCATGAGCATGCTTCTTCCCAGTCAGAGTTTCCGCATATCAGGTTTCAGCGAACTCAGCATTGGTTTACTTGTTCAACCTGTTCATCATTGCATGAAATAATAACATCTTAATGTACTCTTCCTGTGACCAAGATCTTCGTCTTCGGGACATTAAGCTAAAGGCCGTATTCCTCAGAGCTGGCTACGAGTCTGTTTAGTTGTTGTTGAAGCTTATATTGTGAATATGCTAAAAGTACCGTATCATCAGCGTATCTGAGGGTTCTCACTCTGCATTTGCCTATCAGAATTTCATAGTCTTCAGCAGCTGAAGTTCTGCAAAATTCTCTGTATATACTCGTATAGTGAATAAGTCAGGGAATAAAATACAGCCCTGACAAACACCTTTACCGCTTTTGAATCAGTCAGTTATACCATTTCCTGTAATCACAGTGGATCTTTGGTTTCTGTAAAGTTGCTCAACGAGCGAGGCCGACTAAATGAATTGGGTATCCTAGCTGAATCATGGTGTTCCATATTTTAGGATATGAGACACAATCAAAAGCTTTTTTTAAATAGTCAATGAAGCTTTCTCCGATTATGCAAATAAGATCTTTACTAGTATATGAAATAAGGGCTAGAGTTCGGTGGTTTTTACATATTCTAAAATACCCTTCTTGAGAATATGTAAATAAGTAGCACAACACAGCCGACATAATATCAACAGTGCTTCACCTCCCTGTTTGAGCAGTTCGATCGGAATTTTAACAATTCCCGGTGTTTCATCATTTTTTATATGTTTCAAAGAACGAGCAATCTCACTCTTGAGATGTAGAGGTTCTTGTTCAGTGTTCTTAAGATCAGCAACAGTTTCATCTGGGTTATTGGTCATATAAAGATTTTGAGTGTAATCATGCCATCGCTGCTTGATGTCATCAGCATCTGTCAGGGTACCCATTATTGATGTAAACTTCTTGTTAGAGATTCATTGACAGTTCAAAAGGGTGATTTTGAATTACCAATGTCCTTCTGACCGCACATCACAGCCTCATCTGCAGATCTTAGCTCCATAAGATTGGGAAAGCAGATTGCTGACATTGCTGAACACATCATCCTCCGCTGTTCCGCTCTTGACCATCTGAGACAGAGCATTTTTGGCGTAATGCCATAAATCCAGATTCTGATCTCCAATTCATTGCAGATGATGAAGTTCCAGCGTGCGTCTGACCTTCTGGCCCAGAGGAACATGAACCGGCATCGATCCGCAGCCCGCTGGTCATCAGAAGAATATAAAGGGTTTGACAGTATGTCATTAAACATTTCTCTCATTGCTCGAGTGTTCTTCCCTAGGAGCATTAACGCAAACAAGCCTGAGGGTCTCACTAGTATACGCTAAGATATTGTTTTAATGTTTTGTGCCAGCATAAAGTTGTCTTAAAGAAGAGTGAACCATATGTGGGTCCCCAGGTCCTTCGTATATAGTAATGTCCTACTAAATTGGACAGGTAGTCTCTTCCGCTGTCCAATGAACGAATCTTCAGAAAAGACATCGAGAGCGATTGAACCGTCGTCAATAAGAAATAGTGCCCTCCAAAATCATATTCATCACGTTGCTTCCCATAGTTTCACCGTGACCCTGGTAAGGGAGGCTTATGGGTTTCTTATTCTTGCCGACGGAACCACCCCAACACTACGGAAGAAGGACTGCTACAGTTCCTCTACAGGTTGCCATCTAAGGATGAGTTCCGTACCGTTCCGTACGTTAGTTCATGTATGAAATACAAATTTGTTTTTCAATAAAAAGAATCTTTTTTATCTTGATATAAAAGAAACTCTGAAGTTTAAATTATTGTCTTCTGTCATCAAGTATACCTACTACCTATAGTTTTTCTCAGTAGACATATCGAATCAGAAATTTAAATTTATTTTAAAATAATAATTTTTATGCTTTTAATTTTTCCATTAGACTTGTAGGTATGTCTCCTGGAAAACTAATACAATAAATTTATACTGGAACGTGTGCTTTAAAATTCTACTTGATTTTTCAGTGATGAATCTGATGTTTTCCATGCTTTCTAGACCTCCACAAAACCTATCTGCCGTTCAAAATGTCCTAAAAAAATAATTTCATCAGCACGACTCCAAAAGCTTGTACTTCCAAGTGTAAAGAAAGATAGCGATTGCTATTTTAATGGTTTGCTGTCTATTTCTATTGCTGACACTGAAGTACACGATGATGTAATTCGTCGTTGATTTACTGTCATACAGAGTTGCAGATTGTTTTGTCAGTTTCTCATCAATGAATATATAAAAGAAAAATAATCATTTCTATGAAATCAAACACATGTAATCCTCTTTTGTAATGTTTCTTGAGTCCATTTATCTATACAGTTTGGAACAGGGGGGTTATTACTGATGGGGGTTTCTAATTGCCTGTGATAACGGTGCATTCAAAGTTGTTACAACTAAAATCTTTTTTCTTTAATTTAAATATTTTTCTGTTCTATTACTTTTAGAATGCCAGGTGTACTAAATCGGATTCCAGCACCTCAAGAATTTGATAAATTAATGTACTATGGCACCAAATCGGTAAGTATTGTTTTATTATTAAAACGTTATTTCAATTATTTATGAAAAAATAGACAAAGGTATCGACCAAGTTTTAAATTATTTAACTCTTCGTAGATTATTTGTTAAATGGGGGGGGGGGGAGGCATGACCCAAAAGTATTTTTCAAAATTTACCAGAAATACCTCAACCAATTGGAATGTTGGTATAAAGCGTTTTTGGGTTTCACTCCTCGAAGATCATGTAAGGGCCTCCCTCTGAGAAAATGACTTGACGAATTATACTTTTAGTAAAAAAGCAAACTTGAATCCATAAAAAAGAAATGATTAATATTTAGTAGAATTATATGATATAGCAAATACAGGGTGAGGCGCGGAATAGTTTGACCGTATGTGGAATTTAATTTAGAAAAAACATACTTTATATACAAATTAATCCAAATTACACAGGAAATGTCTCGTATATGGAGTGTTATTTGTAAATAATGTACATAAAAATGTGAAATAAAAACTTCTTCATTGCTTATCTGTCTTTCTTTATATGTTGAACTATCATAGTTTGAAATATGTATAATGATTTTCATGACTAGGCTGAAACCCAAGAAAAAAGTAAAAATAATTTTATTTTAGAATTGACAAAATCTATTGAATATATTTGATTTTGTGGTTTTGTGTAATAGTTACACCACAACACAATAAAAATAATTCCCCCAAAAGAAGGTTAAAAATCAAAAGATAGATAGGAAAAATGTGAAATTCCCTAGTATGATTATGAGTACTTACATAATTGGAATACCTTTATATTTGGCATTAGGTCTATATCTTACCTATATGTTATTAGTGTGCCAATTGAAATTGTAATAACACCCAAATTCAGAAATTAAAGTTTACTGATCTTCAGTGTAGATCCGGCCCAGGGGACATAGGTACTAAAACAAGGGACGACTGTCAACTAACTTTAAGCTGGTTTATAAAGGTGAATGCTTGATATCTCTGAAACTACCGTATCAATTGAATTGAAATTTGGAACAGCAACTTAAATAAAAACTTTTTGGGCTTAAAAGAGCCAAAAAAATCAATTTTGAATGGACTAGAACTGTCATATAAACTGTAAATATTGTTCTCTCTTTTTAAAATCTAGTTCTATTGATATCAATAACAAATCTTAGTATGTCAATATTTGGCGGTTCTTGCTCTTCTTCTAATTTAATTTACTGAATTCAATGCAACAAAGTAATTTGTGGTATTGTGGCGGAACCAAAATGTCACTAAATATACGTATTTGTGGATATCGATCTAAAATTAATGATGTTATACACAGACATGTTTTAGATAATACTTAAAATGACAATGGTTGTTCCGAACCATTTCAGTCAAAAAGACCATAATCTTGACAAGGATGCATCGGTTATCGTCTTAGAATAAAATTCTAATTTTAAAACTTCCTTTAAATTTCTGTATAGCAATTTAGTTCCTTTTGTTGATTTCTGTATAGCAATTTAGTTCCTTTTGTTGATTTCTGTATAGCAATTTTTTGTTGATTTTTATATCGATGATTTTTTGTATTTTGTTGATGTCTGTTTAACTATTTCTTTTTCGAAATAATAAACGATTGAGAAAGGTACATCGTAACCAAATTTTCCGATAAATTAATCTTTTTATTAATTTACGTTGAATATAAAAGTTCTTATTATTGTTAGTTCTAGTCTATTCAAAATTAGTATTTTCGGCTTTATGAGCCCGTCCCAACCAAAATTCACTTAGACTAACTTTGAAATTGCTGTTCCACATATTAAAAGCAATTGATTCAGTAGTTTTAAAGATATGAAAGAATTGGCCTTTAAAAAAAGCAGAACAAAAGTAAGTTGACAGTCCTTGTTTAGTCTGTGACTCTGTCGTCCACTGAATAAAATTTGATTTTTTAAATTCAGTTTTTGTAAATACATTCCAGAAAATACTAAGATCTTTTTGCTTATCTATTTAATTTTAGCAAATAAGGAATCTTCCTCCTCCAATGGAAAATCCAAACTACAACAAAGCATTACATGGAAAAATAAAAAAATTGTTGCATCAAAATCGAAGAGACAATAGTCATAAATCGCAGAATTTATAAATACATAATACTTAAATCCTTATATTTATATTTATATGGTATCTATTTACATTTTATAATGAACAATTTTAGAATCCATGTAAATTTAGAATTTATATTACAGCAATTTATATCAATAAATATATATACCATGCGGGTGTTAATAATAATATAAATCTTTTGATTTTTCTCTGGTACCCAGGCAATTTGTATAGATTAGTCATGTATCTATAATTTTTATCCAATATTTCTTTAAACAATTGATATTATTGGGATAGCGGCTTAACTTTTAGTTGTAAAAATGTGTACTTAGATAGATTTACCTAAGAAATAGCTGTTTGAGTGCATGCCTACAATTCGCCTTTCTATTATAGAATGTATTGAAACTAAAGCTGTGATTGTTTTTCATTGACAATAATTTCATATATGTTCTAATTGTGTATTGTCGGTTGCGTAATAGTATAGGCTAGCCCTTATAGTTCAAAATATATAAGTTTTGTGAGAAGCTGCGGGCTATTCAAATACTACAAATTTTTAGAAAATTAAGTTTTGTTAATTGTTTTTTTTTACTTTATGGGGCTCATAGACGTTATTCCAGTAGTAATTGTTTATCCTTGTTGCCCCAAATTGTATACTACCAGCACACCTTCGTAAAATTTAGAGCAGATATTTTAAACAATCGTATTAACTTTTGAACGAATCTTAGAAGGCTGATCTCCTGCAGCAATTTTTATGATTCTTGTTATTTGATGTTCTTATCTTTGCAATTATGTCAACATTTTATAGTAAACAGTGTGCGGCTTAATTTGAAAAATACAAGTAGAAAATTGAATTATGTGCTTCCATTTTCCACACCAATATTGTTCTACTCTACGAATTTGTATGATTCTTGCACTCTAATCCAGTAACATCCATTAATGTCGGAATTGTACGCTGCTGCTTCCACACTCCCTTAAAAGTATGGGCTGGCCCTAGTTGCCCATATCTTTTCAGAATCTGTAAAATGGCCAAATAAATTCGATGCAAATTGATTTTGGTAATTAAATCTAATTCTTTTTGGAAAAACAGTAAAGAATTCCTTATAGTACAACGTTAACCATTTATATGGATTATTTAATATAAATTTTTGAATGTCTAAATTGGGTTTAACTTGGCTTGAATTAGAACCATAAACTAAATCTGTTTTCAATAGGTCTAAGAGATGTTACTGAAGCCCAATATGACAACATCACAAGTCACAAATTTAATCTGATTGTAATCTTAAAGATTTCCATGAACGGGGTGTCCACACGTTTTGTCTATTCAAATTCTTATGGAAAAAATATTACTAACCTCCAAACATCAATTTCAAGGAATTTCAAGGAGGCATATCAATTTCAAGGAGCGTGGACACCCTACATGAAGTATTGATATTTTAGAACTAAATGGATGGTTGTTTTTCCATCCTTAAATTTTCAAACGCTTCTTAAAATCCCCAGTATCCATGTCAAAATAGTATATTAAGAGTTATGGTCTCTCCAGCCTCCTCAAAACAACTACGATGGCTCTAATCACTCATGTCCAAAATTCGATTTTCAGAGGTTGTGGGTTATCTTAATTCAATGTAAACTGATTTTGGTACCACTGTAATGCACATTTAAAGCCGGGACATACCAGAAGTTATAGTATGTCTCTGCACTTAAATGTCTCTGATACTCTAAGTTGTCCAAAAACTTCGATACCAATTGAGAAGTATAAATTGTATGATTCCGTCCTTCGACAGTGATTAGTTCGTAGAGGCTATTTATTCAATTGCACCGGTTTTTATTTTTTGTGTTTTTTATGATGCTCGTTTGTCCAAAATTGTATGTAGCCAGCGGGACTCGGCCATACACCCCCGTGACTTTGGTTTTTTTATATATTCGAGGGGCAGCTTGTAGAGGCTCTTCTACCGCAAATAATTATGATTCTTGTTCTCTGATGTCCCTAATAACATTTTTTGCTGTTGGTTGGGTGCCGCCCCCACACCCCATAAATGTGGCTGGCCTTAGTTACCCAAGTACCAAATCTGACCTATCAAAGTCTTAGAATAAAATCGATGCACACTCGTTTTGGTTAGGCCCATGGCAACTAGCTCTATAGGCCTATTACCAAAATTAGTGTGCATTATGATTTATTTAGCGTTATCCAAGGCTACCAAAAAGTTCGATTTTGTATCTGGGTGCGACTAGGGACAGCCACATTTTTACGGGGCTGTGGCAATCGAATGAATTGTTTTGAGAAATCTGCAAAAATTACTTTTTGTGACTATTAGTGGTGCTGAAGAACAAAAAAAAACTTTTGGTGACTAGCATTGTTGCGAAAGGAAAAATTTAAAAAAAAAGCTAACTTTAAGCATTCATAGTTCAAAAACCACTGCACCAATTTCAATAATGTTAACATAACAATGCCTAATCTACTGAGGGAATTTGGTCATTATAAGGTTTAACTTGAACGAGCTATGAATGTCCGAAGTTGGACATAAACTCTGGCAAGACTAGACTATACGGTCAGTAGATTAAGCAGTGGTTTTCGAACTATGAGTGATTAAAGTCGGCCATTTGAAAAAAACGTTTTTCTTTCTTTTTTCAGAAGGGGGAGGTAAATGTAAGAATTTTTTGAAGATTTCTCAGAAACAACTAAACCGATTTCCATGAAATTGGAATCAGGGTACTTCATTATCTTTTGGAATTTATTTAGGTCTAACCCTAAGGCTTTC
>JAUYWI010076442.1:0-13697 GCA_034780595.1 Parotoplana pacifica
GTTTTATGAAAGTTTTCTCAGCGGCTTTCCTTTGAAGAGAATCACTAAACCCTGATGAAAGAATTCTAAAGGAAATGTTGTCTAAAGTGATAGGGGAGTTATGAATGGTGGGAAAATGTTGAAAAACAAGGCTGAAAGGTTTAGAAAGATTTTCTTTAGTCTAGATAGAAAAGTCCTATGGGTTTCACAAATGTACACAGATTTGCAAATGTTACAAGAGATAATAAAAATAATAATAAAAGGTGTATATTTGGAAAAAATCCCACAGGGGAAACACAAACATGTCAAAAAGTGGTAAATAACATTTTTCAAGAGACATAGCTTACGGTTTGAACAGAAGCATTAAACTGAAGGGCAAGACAAAGGAACACGAGTACGGAGTTGAATTGAGAGAGGTGGTGCTGTAATAAAATAGGAATGATATTAAACGGAAGAGTCGCTTGAGAATTTTTACGTCTAATTTTATTGGCAGAACTATCATTAACAAAAAGGAATCTAAGGTAAATAGGTTTCTTAGAATTCTGAGGTCTATGAGTGCGAGCGGAATGATCTTGAAATAATATTTGTCAATAACATGAATAGGAGATCCATTCGCTAAAAAACTGTATTTAAATCATAGATAGCTGTTTGGTTATTATTAGAGTTCCTAACAGCCCTGTGTCTTTCAGTGTGTAAAAGAGCTAACTTCCTTTGGAGTGGAACATGGCTGTCCCAGGGGAGAAGATGTCCGTTATGAAGAGGTTTGATGTATAACAATGTGCTAAATGAAGAGATCGAAGTATTAAATTTAACAAAAGTATCAAGAAAAGGAATATTATTATCGAGGTATTAAATATAGAAAGATACATCAAAGAGTAATTATTCTATAAAATACACAATTCAGCTATGGGATTTTATTCTATAGAATTATTAGTCTATGAAATGAAAAGATCTTTGTTGGGATATTTGTATGACATATCTGTCAAGTCAATTGATATTTGATGTTGTTGGTTTGATGGCTTGGCTCAGTTTTAAGCTGCTAAAATGAAATTCTAGCAAAATCCATGGACGGATGCGGCTTTTGAGGAGGCAACATTTGGTAAAACATTCTTACGAGGGCGCGTAGTCAATAAAATCTGCTCAATATTGACAGTTTGTGAGCTAAAGTGCATTTATGGCAATCTAAAATACAAATTTATTAATGCTCTCGATCGATTTTGTTACATAATATATTGCTATTCTGTTATAAATTCAAGCCACTTGTTTTGGCTATTCACACATTAAAATTTTATAAGCCAGCGACGCCAGAGAATTCTAAAATAAAGTTTCAGTATAACGCAAGGTCCTTACATTTTTAAACACTTATTAAACGTTTCAAATTATTATGTCAATAAAAGCTAACATGTTTTAGTTTTAATGCTATTATAGATCTTTAGTTTAATTATAAGTGGCATAAAAATTAAGACCATCCACTAAATAATTTGTAACGTTCAGAATTCTTCGGGACGGGAAAAATAACATTTAATAACACGGAATACTTATCCACATAAAGGCTTTTATACCTTGACGCACCTACCTCATGACACATCAGGAAATGTCCATTCTAAATTCTAAATAAAGGTAAATGGGCCTTAGTTAGTGGCTCAACATAGAGATATACTAGTTTCGGGGTATTTGTCGCTCATCCGTACCGAGCACGTTTCCAATGTTCTACTGATGATCCCTAACAGTGGTCAATATTTGGACTTATCCTAGTTGAATGTTAAAAAGACCAAAGAAATGCACATCAGCAAAGATGACAACAACTGCAGGTCTATTGAAATAGAAGGCGAAGAACTTGAAAAAGTCAACGAATTTTAGTACCTTGGCTCATATTCGAAAGATTTAAATTTGGAATTCTAAACAATCAATACTTGGCCTTATCTAGGAGCGCATGATGTATTTTAGCATATGGACTTGAACTGCAACAGAAATAATGTGTTTGAAAATTGGTTTATCGTACACAATGTGATGATTATGTTCAATTTTTATTCTAAATGGTTTATAAATGGTTGATTATTAGTTTCTATTTCGAGCCGTTCTCAAAATCAGTGGACCTATATTCTCTACTATCGATAAAGTTGATGAATATTTTACATCACACGCTAATAACATGTCACATAAAGACTTGATTTTCTAAATCTAAAAGAATTCAAAAAGATTATTAATATTTGAATAAAAAATTAACAGAATTATTTTTCTATATAAATAAATATCATCTTTTTTTACGGAACTATTTACAAACTCTTTTTTGGACCAAAATTATCTACTGCTGTTTACAACAACGGCTAGGTATCTGCCATAGTACTTTTTGGTAAATTAAAAATTATCCATTTCATAAAATGGCTAATTAATTTTTTGGAAAAAGCACATGTAGGCTCTCAGCTTACACCATTAGGGATCTTTAAAAATCGGGAATAGATGTTAAATGAGAATATGATAACAGCTTTTAAAGGGGCGTCGGGTGAATATAAAGACATCGTCCGAAATATAATTACATCAACATATCCATAACAAAATTGGTTAATGTACTTTCCAATTTCCATCAAATCGATTGTGGCCGGGTATTTTCGATCAATCTTCAAATAGGTGTTACTTCGAACAATCGATATACAAATCAGACCGCTCGATTTCATGGATAAATCCCTCTAATGGGAGTTGCTGTAGCAAGTTAGTACACTACAAGTCTGCTTGGATCCTAATTACAAAGTCCAGGGTTTGATTCGATCATGTTCCGTACAGATGAGGGAAAATATGGATTTTGTGCTAATATCGGGGTTTATGTATCATAATTAATTT
The DNA here is from genome assembly GCA_034780595.1 of Parotoplana pacifica. Classification (NCBI taxonomy): domain Eukaryota; kingdom Metazoa; phylum Platyhelminthes; order Proseriata; family Otoplanidae; genus Parotoplana; species Parotoplana pacifica. The sequence goes on from JAUYWI010076442.1 coordinate 2,818, forward strand.
ATAAGAATAATTTGTTTCGTTTGCAGGTTGTCAGTTAGTATAATATTCCTTTTATTTTTGCTACTGGCGAGTACACTTTTCTTTGTTAAAGTGATTTTTAGTACGTAATCGACAACATTCCAGCCGAACTGATAAAGAACTCAGGTCCCCAATGCCAACGCACCCTTCATAAGTTATGAATTTCCATTTTGAACAGCAAAGAATGGCCTGAACACTGGAAGAAGTAAGAACTTGTGATGCTTTACAAATCTGGAGACCCAAAGGAATGCTCTAACTACCGCACGATTGCCTTAATTAGCCACACCAATGATTGGTTTATATGAAGATTTAGTCTCGATATCTAAAATTAGCAGTATTTTGATCAAACAGTATTGGCAGTCTTACACTTAAGTAAACTAACACTCAATATAAAATTCTAACTCACTTATATTTCTTTTTTCCCTTAAAAGGCCTATTTCGAAATACGATAACACTGATATTGGTGAGTATCTTTGTGGATTTAGAAATTGATATTGTATTTTCCAAATGGTATCTACCATGTCAACCAATTGTGTGATTTTTGAACCACAAAAACATTTTGAAATCGGTTGATGCAATTTTTGGTAGCACAATAATGTGTCGTATAGAATTATTTGGTACATAAAATCAACTTTTAATACAAACATTGAAAACTGCGATTCCAAAGCAGAAACCTTACAAAATGAGGTATCAAAGGTTATCCTGTTAACTGTGAGTGCATTTCAGGATTTCTTGCTCATATTACGTTCGCCCATATTTGCCCTTTCTCTAAAAAAGTATATATGGAAACATAAAATAATTTGATTTAATTAAATGGGTAAAATCGTTTCCAAATAGTAGATATATTTATAATTTAAAACAATCCGTATGTATTTTATAGCGCAATTTGTACAATGAAAACCGTTTTCAAATTACTTTTATCTTTTAGAAGAGCCCGCCTTAGATGCACCCAATGAAAACAATGAACAATCTCAGCAAAACGAAAGTAGCCTTTTTTCTCAATATTTCGTTTGAGTTATTTTTTAATTTTACAAAGTAAAGTCAGATTTTAATGTAATTAATTTGTCAATAGTTGTTGGAGGACTTAGCCATGTTGCAAGTAGGTTTGTTCTATCAACGTATTCAACAAACTAAATGCTAAATAAACTAGATTTTATCTCTCAATATCTGCTGAGCCTACGGTAGTAGGTTGTTAGCTCATGCGGCAACCTGTATTCAGTAAGGTATATTAGGATATGACAAGAAAGGTCACTTTTTGGACAGCTGCCATTTGAAAACTATTTAACATTTTGATGAAATTCTTTTTTTATCGTGTAGTAACTTCGACACTTAAGAAATACGACAACCTTCAACTTCATTACTATTACAGGTTCTGAAATGCCGAATTTTATTCTTCCTCTTCTTCTTCTTCTTATTATTATTCGTTAGATTCAATAACTACTTTTGAAATTTGGAACATCTATTGGAAATGACCCAATAAAAAAGAGAATGGTATTCACCACTAGCAACCGTCGCTAGTGGCCTCAATGTTCCATAGCAATCACCTTTAATATACACTACAAATATCATTGCAATTGCACATTGTAGAGCTACTTCAAATTAACTTTCATTTTTGGGGCATATTGAATGCAGTTGCGATTTACTTTATATAAACAGTACATATAAAAGAATATAAAGCTGGAAATGAAAAAATATATCGAGTTCCGTTAATCATTGTAATTTTAGAAAATCTAACTAGGATTTTATTAGCAAACCTGCATAAATATATTCCGCTATGATGCGTTTCAGTCTGTGGACATTATTTTACTTCAAATTCAAATTTATAAAATTAATAAACAATTTTTCCTCCACGTATCCTTTAACCTCAAATTATTTTTAATATTAATAAATTTATTTATCAAACACATATATCGGTTTTATTATATGCATTGATAACAAGTTAGCTATATATACCATGGACTACTTCATTGTTACGGAGAATTACTTTATATTGTTATGCTATTTAGATAATAATTGTAATAAAATTAAAAACTACTTGCAAGTAATATTATACATTTATAAAAAAAGATTCATTTGTTGATTCACAAATTTAATTGAATAGTAAACTTATTATCAATGCATAGAATACAACTTTCATTTTATGCATTGATAAAGAATTTTATCTTTTCATACATAAGTAGATCAATCCACTGAGAATTCTTTTATTTGACATTGACAATACTTATTATATGAAGTTTTTCCATAGATGACATATTCTTCCTATAATTCAAAATTTAATATAATGTGAATTTCCAATGACTGCATAGAATATAATTATGCATACTCGGAGATCTATTAAAACTTGTTAGCTTGGTTCACTCGCAGTAATAGACATTATATAAACATTTAATAAATTTATAATAAAAAATATATATAAGATATTAGCCAATGTTTGCAAAACCAGAATCCAAAAGTCTGAAGAATATGTAGAATTTAGACGCAACAAAGCTTTTACTAATTTCCTGGAACTTCGAGAGTATATCACTTACACCACAAATGCTGGACAAAAAAATTAGAAAATCCTTGATCACTGCCATATAGAAGTTGATAGACGTTAATGGGATGTGTTTGTCAAATTATGCCTAAATATGTGTTCATATTTATGATTGATAATTATATGTACGTATCCACTTTTTGTTCATGTAATTTGTTCATAGTGTTTGCTTTAGAATAAAAATGCAATTATTTACGGAACACACTATAATTCATGTATTGTGAACATTTAAAAATTAACTAAAATTTGTTCATAAATTGATATATTTTATTTAGAAAAGGGAAATGTGGAGGTGACAAGGACCAATTAGGATAAATATGTTGGCGAAACATTATCTCCAATGCTCAGATCACACAGTTTTCGTGATGATGATAATATTTCCTTTAATTTATTTTCAAAATAAAATAGTTTTTCACCTTAATATAACGCCAAAAATTATTCAACAAAAAATGTGATAGAATATTATTGGCTAGCACCATGAAATATTTAAAATATGCATAAAAGTGTGTTAGCTCACACCATAAAATAATTGAAATATGTACTCAAAACTGTGTTGGTCTTTAATTAATTGGGATTTCCATGAGCTAACTACTTTTTTATTGTTTTATCTGGCCTAGCTATACTACCATTTTACATCTAAGATACAGGGTAAAAACCTACAAAATTTAAAATATAAAATCAATATTTAAAAGTTACATAGATCATAGTATTGAACATGTATTATCAAACACAGATAATACAAATCCCTAAATTGATAGTTTTTCTAAAAATTAACAAAACGCTATTGATATAAACATTCTTTTATACTCAAAATAAAGATTTATGAAAAATTAGGAAGGCATTAAAAATAATGTCTTTGAATATTGGATGCTTCAAATTTATGGTAGCGTTCCATTTAGATTGGAATAAATCCTTCAAAATTGTAAATATAAAATACAATTATATAAAAGTTATACTGATCATAGTGTGGAACATAGATTATCTACCATACACAATTAATAATCTAAATACAAAACATCACTAAAATAGCAGTGATACCATACTACACATTAATATGTACATATATTCAAAATAGCATTCAACAAAAAACACTCACAAGTAAAGTTCGCTTCTATGCAAATTTTACCCAGGGCCAAATAATGTTTAAACAATAAAAAGTAGTTAGCTCATGGAAATTCTAATTAATTAAAGAGCAAACACAGTTTTGTCTGTATTTCAATTATTTTATGGAGTGAGCTTTTTGTCATTTTTGCGTCTTTGAGATTCCATTTTCGAAATATATAACGATCCTGTCGATTTAAAGCTAGTAATATGTACACTGCGTGATACCTCTACTTTGCCATGTTTGTATCAGCCTTTTACATCACTACATAATGGTGATGCCGCAAATACGATTGTCATTATTATATTCTCTTATGCTAATCTGATAAAAAACTTCATACTCGCTCAGTGCATTCTGACGTAAATAAATTTTAGAGGTAAATGTGTTGCACTATACAAAACGCCACGCATTGTAATTGTGTCAGCATTGCCAATGAATTTTCAAAGAATAAGCTCGTCGATATGTCGTGCTCTTAGATGTTAACTTAAAAAAAACAGACAAGGAAAGCATTCATTTATAAAACATTGAATTCAATTTTGTGTTTGTCATTTTGAATCTAGATACGAAGATGACAATGGACAGAAAATTTATTGGAAAGTTTGTCATTGGGTTTTGTGTAATATTTGTATTTGACTTATTTATTATTTATCTTGCTTATCGGGATGATTCAATATCTAACAAGCCAACCACTAAGGTAACAACAGTTGTCACGCCAAGCACTAAGCTAACAACAGTTGCCACGCCAAGCACTAAGCTAACAACAGTTGCCACGCCAAGCACTAAGCTAACAACAGGTGAGTTAATAAATAATTTGTTAAGTACAATGTGAAAGTGGTAGTGAAATTTTTTGAATAATTTAAAATTATTGACCCTAATTTAGGAATAAATTTAATTTATCTATTAAATAAGCAATTTACATAAAAAACAAGTTAATCCCTCATTGACTAGTTCAATGGTGAACTGTGGAACTAGTTTTTGTTTGAAGGAATTAAACTAATTGTCTGTTACTAGTTTTGTCTAACTTATTATTGTAATTTATTAATTTTTAGGCTTTTTGTTGTTTCATTTTCAAATAACTAATAAAAACATACCAAATTAAGTCTGAGGATGTAAATTAAATTGACAAATATAGTTGTTTTTTATGATTAAACATGGCTCTTTAATTTTCTTCAGAAATTACGTTTTTATAAATTTACTTCTCTTATTTGATTTTATAAAAAATAATTATCTTTGCTAAATTTTATAGCATTTGGCGCTATTGTTGCTAAAATAGAAAAAAGCATGAAATAATACAATAATAAATTTTGGATAGTTTGCGACCGACAGCATATCATTTGTCTACATCCATAGAAGGGTTACCAGTCCATCTTACTTATCTAATTGCATTGAAAACAACTCCGGATTCTTCCCAATTGTAGAAACGAGTAGGAATGATACTTTTTTTCTTTCCAATCAAATATCTATTTCCAAAAAAGTATTTTACAAAGAAGTTTCATTATGGGCAACAATATTGTTTTTTTTTAAATCTTTTTTATTGATAATGATTTTCTAGTACTAAGATGAATGAATATTTGTCTCTAAAACAAAATTTTTAAAATTGTTAATAGATGCATTAACCAATCAAATTTCTTTGACTTAAATCAATGAACCAACAAACAGTACCTAGTGTTAGCAAAGTAAGTGATCTATCTCTTCCCTCTCTAACTATCCTTTCGATCATATACAGAAGGATACAATTTTGTCACAAAGGTTAAATAAACTTAACTATGTATTAGTTTTATTCTATGTAGATGTGGAGCTAAACAAACATTTCATATTTTATTAAATTTCGTTTACAGTAAAAATCTTCTGAAATGAATTTAATTCGTTCACTGAAATATCTAAATATGTGGATACTTAGCAATATCTAGTGGGGCCATTCACATCTAAATTCGTATTTAATTTATTTCAATAGCTAAACCATATTTTGAGACCTTGATTAATCTGATGATTAATACATTAAGTAGAAGGTGTGAACACAAAATAGATATACACGATATGCGTATGTATTATCCCCCTCATCAGCATCATCATCAGTGCCGTCTCCTGTAGAGGTTGGCTGCCATGATCCGCCACTTTTCTCTGCTTTGCGACAGTCTCACTGTTTGAAGATAAGTTGGACCTGTCATTTCTTTGATATCGTCTATCGTTTGTATTGGTGGTCGCCCTCTCTTTCGGTTTCCTTATACACTTCCTGGTCGTTGTTGTCCTTCAGCTCTGATCAGATGTCCGAAGTAATGCATTTTCCTCTGTTTTATAAATTTGAGTAGCTGCCTTGTTTTTCCCGCCAATTGTAGAACCTAGTCATTGGTCTTTCTTGGTTCATATGAGATCTTAAACATCTTAAGCTTCAATTTTATTTGCCATGTGTTTGCTTATTGTTCAGGTCTCGGCTGCATATAGAAGAGTGTAAGTAATATAACATCTCAGCATTCCTTTCCTTAGTTCTAGGCTTTTTTTGTTGTTATAAATAATCTAGGAACGAAATCCATCACTTCAAAATAGCCCATTTTCTACTAAAGTTACGTTACTATTTTGCCAAATATTAGACAAGAAATTATCAAGTAGAAAAGACACTGTCACTAAACTGAGATTAGCTAAATCTCAATTGTCTATCTACATCTGAATTCATTGTGGAAACTTGTAATTAAACATTCTCACACAAAAATTCGAATTCATAAAATTGTAAATTCATATTGTTAGTTAATTGCTCCAGAATCTAACACACAATTCAACCCATAACACGTACCTTAACTTAACTCGAACCGTAACCCAACTCAGCAAAATATACGATACACAATACATCTAATAAAAAGCATCCCATTTCTTCCCAAATGACTTTATCCATTGAAAGCATTTCATTTTGCTCCACATCTTAAAATTTGTATTCGGCCATTTTTTGATTTGGAGAATACGCAAAACAATTTGTAGCATTGCATAATGATATTGGTTAACAGAGTATCAGTGCGTCGAGTTAAATATAAGAATAAACATGATTTTGTCTGTTTGAGTATTTTGTATGAAAATGAGAAGTTCATGGAAAGTCAACAAGCCTGCTACAAAAATAACAAAATTGAAAAAATATGTTTTTCAATCATTTTTCTTATTGTAATTTCAGACACAATGCAAGTCAGACATAAAGATTGTTTGGATTGGAAGAGGAGGTATGTGGCACTAACGTATTTTATGATACAAAGTTGTGTATTTTCCATTTTACAAAGTTTTGAAAGCCTTCTTCATTTGGATACATAGCATAAAACAATAACATTTTATCTGATATTTAAGCTATTAATTCTTAGAAACTGTTCTATTTCATCATTAGGATGAACAGCTCCGTAACTACATTTTAATGCTTCCTGTATCCACACATTAACTGCCATTTTGTTGTTATTTTAGTAAAACTGGCACATCTACAGATGGTATTTATCCAATTTACCCTTTTCCAAATAGTCCGAATCGTTCGCTCAACGTTTACTGTGACATGACAACTGAAGGGGGAGGTTGGATCGTCTTCCAGCGTCGTGACTCTGATTATAAAAACACGTTAACTTTAATAAGAACTTTGAAAACTATGGCATGGGTTTCGGCAATTTAAAGTGAGTTGATTTCAATGGCAACTATTGGCAATACAAAGTCTAAGCTTTTAAGAATTACACTTAGAATATCCACTTATTTTATTTGTTTAAGAGTAATAATAAAAAGGCAGGATTACTTTGATAAAAATATACTACTTATCTATATTGCTCGCAATTGATAGCCCAGGAGAGCTGTTTGGGCCTTGTTGGGCCTCATCAGCCAGGCATAATCACAGCCTGAGTAATATTTCATATCAAAACGGAAATTAAATATTGTTCATTGTTTGTAAATGTCAGTATGGTTGAAAAAACGTTTGCGAAATCTGTCAGAGAAATCGTTTTATTTTTCCAATTTTATTTCAATAAAAAAGAGACATACTTTTCACATTTTCAGATAACAAGTCAAGTACCTTTCGTTTGGAACTGCTCAATTTTGACTAAACTACAACATAGTTTGGTTCTTAAAAGACAGCGATATTGCTATTTTCTTTGAGTAAAATATGAGTTCTTCTCTTAAAATATCTATTTATTTATTTCTCATTGATATTTAGAAAAAATATCTGAGCCTTAAAATATTAACAGCAGAAGAATTTGATATTCATTACAAAAATGGCGCTTTTAAAGGCTTTCGTGAATGTTGACGATATAGTGAGGTAAATTCATCTTTACCATGACGTTAAAAAGGTTTATCATATCTGACATTATCAAATGACTTGCTGTAATCAATAAAAGTGACAATTGCCTCTGACTTTATAACTCTGACTTTCTCACTGAACAGCATGTCAACAGTACTCCTATTTTGTAGCGTGTAATAAATAAATTAGAAAACTGTCTGTGCATGGTGAAGAGCCACATCTAGAGTCGACCACTCGAATAAGGGTCTCCAATCCAAAGACGTTCTCATCGTGTTGAGAGGCTGAATGGCCAAGAGTGACTGGTCTGAAATGGGGGCAGTGGGATTTATTGGACATGTGCGGTCCCATCATGCGTCTTTGATAGATGACCGGATCTCTTAGCTGGTGACAAAAAAAGTTTACTTCGAATCCCCACTGCCATCCTCCTTTTTGCACCGCTGTCAATGTGGCGTTGACACTTTGGTTATGCAATCTGCATATGTTTACATTTTGTTGGGATACCATGTTGATAGTCGTTGTTGAAATTTGTACCTACCATAATGAGGAGTGTTCCATTATCTAATTGGATATTTAATTTTTGATCTCCTTTTTTAATTACTAAACATTTAGATTCACCAGTTGATACAGAAAATATTATATCTGATGCAATTTCTTTTTCATTGTCTTTGTGAAAAGGTAAAAATTGGTTTTTGGTGTAATTGTTTACTAATACACTGTTTAATGGGCAAAGAAAGTCTATTTCTAACTTGGCTTTGGTTTTTAGTAATGTGTGGTTCCAGTTTGTATTTTCTTCTTGTTCTATGTCGTTATATTTGTACTTAGGTCCAACATAGTACGTTTGTCTTGATTCAGGTGTTCCATTTTTGTGCTGTTTTGTTTTGAAATCCAGTTTCATTGGTAGTTCGTGGATATGTTCTGCATCTGTTTTAATAATATAGTTTGGCATCAACACAAAATAAGAGTCATTATCAAGCATATAAATTTCTTTTTTGGTGATAGTAGAGTTATCGAGGTATGTGTGTATAATAGGTTCTGTTTGTATCAATTTAGTAAATATTTTCATTTTGTCATTTCCGGACATGTTGGATTTTCAATAGCGCGCGCAGTTATTTTCTAATATCTTTACTAATATTTACTAATAGCTTTAGTAGCAAATAGAAAACTAAAATGTTTGATATATTTGTTTATAAAAGTAAGGTATATAATGTCTGACAGAACGTATATTGCAAATAAATACAAGCGTCTATATATTTTTGAATTAAATATTAAGTTATGTAGCTTGACATCAGAAGAAAATACTCTGTGTCAGAATATAACAGGATAAATAATTTTAAATGTTCAGCACCAAAACATCTTAAAATTGGCAGCATTTGCCGAAACATTTTATTGTTGATAGCGTTTTTAGTAAAACACATTTATCAGTGTAGGAATGCAAATATTATTCAGTTTTATCAGAAGTAAACACATGAGTACCTAGGTACAATTAGAGGTCATTACAAAATAAATATAAAAAATAATCTGTCTATTTTAGATTAAATAGAATTAATAAAATTGATTGTATTTATTAAATTTAATTCTGCCTGAGGATGCTATGAATTCAATAGCAAAACGTTGCGCTAAAAATGTTTTTTTGGTTTAGTAAAATACCTACGCTACGTAAAAAAATTCTTTTGATTGTTCACGTATCGATTAGGCAATATTCTATTAGTTTAGAGTCAATAGAGTTTTAATAATAATATCGCCTCCAAAGGGTTGAAAATTTTAGTACATATCACATTCAATTTATATAAGAGTAGCAAGTCCGAGGGTGTTCAGTTATAATTGATAAATTCTGTGTTTATTCAAAGTATTTTTTCTATCCAGAAAAATATCAGTGAAAGTTTTGCTTCCACTACAGAAATCTAACACCATAAACGGTTTTTGATACTTTTAAAAAGAGTATGTTACCTATCCAAAATATTCTGTAGAATTATCAATACTTTTGTTTACAGTCAAAATTCGCTTTTGATAATTTTAAATTATTTGGTTAATCGAAACATCACAGAGTAATAATTATACAGAGAACTGACTCTCTAAATTTCAAAGAAATTGGTCATTTCCAAATTTAGGTTTAAATTAGGAAAATGATAGGGACTACCTATATTTTAACATTGAGGAGATACGAGAAAATGAAGCATTTGGACGTAACGATTTTACAGTTTAAAATATTTACTAGATATTTGTGATTTATACCTCCCCAATTAATGTACAAAAATTTTCAAATGGCGATTCGAACCTCTCCATAATTGTTACTCTGTGGGTACCACCCGTAGATTTCAATTTTTTCAATTGTGTTTATAGTTAAAAATACAATTTTCATCATTTTTATGTTTCATTCTAAGATTTTATTGAAAAGCTTATCAAAATATAAACAAAATTTGTTTTTAGTTGTCCTTCATTTGCTAATTAAAATAAAAAGCAGTATTCAAAAATCCAGATTTTGTGCTTTAGCGGATGTCTAAAATGATGTATGGCCGCATGTTTTGTTGATCCTATTTTGAAAGCTACTTGGCCATGCTGGCAATGGAAGTATGAAGCTACTCCTAGAATATACCGTCGTGGTTTGGATGATGCTGCTTATGAATTGATTATTTGTCATTTGTCTCTTTAGGCTCGATTTGTCCTTCATAATGAGCAGATGTTTTAAATAGTGTTCATGTCGGGGAAACTGCTAGGTCATGTCAAAACATTGACGTTTTGAGTAGCCACAGGTACTCTGTGACATGAAATTGAAGTTATTCACCGATCTAAATCAGTTTTGAATCTGCGGAAGCATTTTGTTTTTTATCACGTGGAGATATTTTGTCTTTCCCATCATATATTCGACCACGTGCAGACGTACATGGCCTTTGTGACTGATGTTTTTAAGAGTAATAATAAAGAAACAGGTATACTTTGATAAAAATATACTACTTATCTATATTACTCGCAAATGATAG
>JAUYWI010076453.1:0-13697 GCA_034780595.1 Parotoplana pacifica
GTTTCAGGATTTCAGCCGGTACTTCGTCGATTCCAGTGGCTTTGCCCGATTTAAGATGGTTCGTGGCTTTTCTGAGCAAGTTACTTAGGTACATTATTTTTTAGGTTTTTCTTTCATGACCCTTCTTGCTGGTAGGTATATAGTGGATAGTTTTTATTAGTTCAATGCGTGTGTTCAGTGTGTTCACTATGTGTGTTATTCAGCTAAATAGTCCTGTATTTTTAACAAAAGTTCTCTTATTTGATGGGTGAATTATAGATATATCCACAGAATAATCATTAATACAGAATGTCGACTCTCGTTGGATCCGAAATTTTCTATGGTACCTAAATAAAATTTAACGACTTTTATAATAATTTGTTAAATTGAGACAGTCAAAAGTAGTACAAAGAAATTCCTAGATTGACAAATTAATATATAATTTTGCTTAATATATTAGCGAAACATGTCTTTATATCCAATGCACAGTCTGTATAGCAAAATTGTTTAGTTTATGTAATGGTATGATGATTATGAATATTTTATATATTTACTTTTTCTATTGAGGACAATTCATAGTATAAACCTGTATACACCTCTAACAGGAGTCGGATCTCTATAGATTTATAACTCTATGGGTATATCTATATAATTTAATATCGTAAGTACATTATATTATTAGTTTTGTAGTTTAATTCGAAATGTTTATTACTAATAATTAATTTCTTTTCTTATGTGTGAGGTTTTTATTCTTTTAAAAAAACTAGGCATAGGTAGGTACTTAACAACCAGTCCACTAATGCTATAAATAGATTTTGTTGTTGAATTGCTAAACCAAGTTCTTGTTGTTTTGATGAAACAAAAAACAGTTCTTAATCAATTAGTAAATGGTTTGACATGAAATTTATTATTAATTTGTGCTGCTTTTGAGCCCTTGATTAGCATATGGAAAGGTTTTTCGTCTAGCATCTAAAGTAGGATTTTATCTCGTACCTACAATTAATGCTTATTTAGTGCTATACTATTATCCTATTTGTACTACTAATGCGTGTTTTATCATTGTTTATTGTTTTGTGTATTGTCTAGATCTACCTACCTACGGAATAGGTGTTCGCACTGCTATTGTCTAAGCAATAGGTATTTTGTAAGCTTGGAAAAAAGGACGATTAGGAGTGCCAATGTACCTTGGTACATTTGTTAGAAAAACGAAATACACTTTTATAAGATGCCTATGAAACAATCACTGCCCCTTCAAGTCAAGATACCGAGGCTTTAAAAATTATTACTGAATGATATGATATCTAATTTTTTGAAACAGGTATCCATAGTAATAAGTACAGTGAAGCTATCGACGATGGGGACTTCAAACGTTTTAGATTAATAATGATAGCTGTGTTTCGATTTAAGTTATTATTAGGTTAATTCAGTCCTATAAATAGATTCTATTAAAAATGTCTATAAATGGGTATGTAATAACATGGCCAGTTTCGTTTTGTATAGAAGAACGTATCTTTTTCGTGACAGCAAGTGAGGGATCTAAAATTCGTTACTATATCAACAAGTTATTTGTTTCAAAGAAAGAAGAAATACCCTACTAGGAAGTTATTAGAGATATGTAAAATGTCTGATCATCATGATATTTTCATTTGAAACGTTGTTTAATTAACATTAGGTACATAAACTTTTAAGTCCTCTTTGATTCTAAATTAAAATGTATCTTGAATTTACTTGCGCTATACCTACATAATTGTCTGTTTAATTAAGTCTAGGCAGCAATATGGAAAAAAAATTAAAAAACTTTTCAATCAGAAAAGCTCATTTTTCAAAATGGGTACTACTCAATATTTTTTCTCTGAAATTGTGTTTTTATTTTAGTTCAAACTATTCTATGACCAAAAATCTTTACCTCTGTAATAGAAGGGTCTCTTTAGAATCTTAAACCCTTGAATTCCATGGGAATTTTATCTAGAAAAAGCAAAAGTTATAAAATAGATACTAATTTTAATTTTTAGGTCACAACTCTAAAATTTTAACTTTTTATTATTCCCTCGTAGTTACAACTAAAAAATTCACCCGCTAGTCACAGGGCACTATTACCTTTCGCCCTAGGAGTTTATACTTGCCATGTATCGAATGGGATAAAAAAACAATATTTGTCTAAAATCACTTATCTAGCTCAAAACAGGCATCTATTACAAATTATTAAATTTTGAGATACCTAACGTTTTTGATTTCCGAGATATGAGGATTAACATTTGAGGCCAGGTCCACCAAAAATAGTAAACCTCTGAGCTATAGGCCTCTGGCAAACCGCATAGAATATCATACTTTTCGTGCATGAATTGGACTGAAATTTAGTACAAAGACACCTGGGAATGTTTTATGATAAACGATTGTTTTAGAAAAAAAGATAATGAGGCTGAGCTAGGGCCGATGATGTCATAGAGGACCAAATATTAAAGTTAGCCCGATTGACTTCAAATTCCAGTAATGCAAATCGATAAAAAAATAGAAAATTTGTTGATTATTGTTTTTTGTAGGGGAAAATTGATATTTTTGGTCAAAATCACTAAAATGGCTCTAAAATCTAAACCAAACATTCTATTATACTCAATTTGAGATTTAGAATTGGGAAGGCATTAAAACTAATGTGTTTGAAAATTAAATGCTTCACATTTATGGCTGCTGATCTATGAGGTCCACCATAGCAGGGCAGGTGCTGATTTGTTTTCCAAATTGTATTTTATCATAATTAAATGGCATAAAGTGGTTTATTATGACATTTTATATGTTTTTTTAGGATTTTATCGATTTGGAATGAAGATAATTGGTAAAATTGAGTTGATCGGATCAGGGCCCAAAAATTCAATGGCTCTAAAATGTCAATTAAACATCTAAGTTTGGTCAAATCTGAGATTTATTTTTAATCTAGCAGACATGCAAACACGGTAAAAAAAATTGAAATTACTCACATTGATGGTTCATGAGATATGAGGATCACCATTTCACGACCAAACCAATAAAATGATCCAAAATAGTTTATGGAACCTTCAAATGTGTTTCTATGTCGTTTTTAGTTGTTTTTTTTGGGGTTGAATTTGTTGATTAAAATAGAAATTTAAAAAAATCTATTTTCAATGTAGGGCCAGACCTGGTCCCAAAATTAATGGACCTCAATTTCATATTTTAGATAAAGCTATGATATTTTTACTTGGCACTCTAATAGTGAGGCATTTGAAGGCATTTAAATAAACAGTTCATATTTTATCATATGAAGCTTCTAATATAGGATCCATGAAATTTTCTACAATGCTTAAGGACATTGTTTGGAACAGTTACAGCAAATTTAAAAAAATCTATCTGTTAAAATTTTTTCATTTAAATATTATTTTTTTATCTTTTTAAATTTTCTGCGAGGCTGCACTCCGCCGGGCATAGGAATCCATGTTTTAAAATCTTTATTAGATGTTATACATTGAAGTAATTATGCTATAGTTACCAACTATGAATCACTTTTATCAAATAATAGATGCAGGGAAAACATTTCAGCAAAAAGCATGCTAGTCACTGATACAAAAATGACCTCACTTTTTTTTCTGAATCAATTTTCTATAATGATTTGACACAGAAGAAAATTATTCGTCAAAATATATTTTATCTCAAAAATAAGTTTTTTGACACTTGATTGGCTCTCAGGTTGCACCCTGGGCACAAAATGTCATAAACTATGTTGTACAATGAAGTGATTGCGATATATTTGCTAAATATTGAACGAACCACTATTACCGAATAATAACTTCAGGAATACATTTTTGTAAAAAATACGTCTTTTCAAAAATTGACCTAATTTGTATCAGAGTGACCTACTTTTGATGATAGGTATTCCAATCAACTATTCTCAGTTTGAGTAAACCAAAGGTTCAAATTTTTAATCTAATCTGTATTATTTAAACATGATTTTCAGATAAAGCCAAAAAATGAGCAATGTCAACATTTTAATAAAAAGAACCAGTTTATTGAAAATTGAAGGAATGACCCCTTCCCTTTGGATTTCACACTTTCCGTCGATCGATTTGGCTGACATTTATTATTTATTACACAAGTTCTTGGAAAGTTTCCTCGACAAAAACTGATAAGAGGTCTAAGCCAAGGTATGATGTTGCTATCACGTCCAAAAATTAAAGTCAGTCCGTTTACTCCACATTTGGTATTGAGGTCCATTAGACACAAAAAAGTATGGGAAAAATAAATATTATTGACAACAGCGTACTTGCCACAAAAATCAATACCTTTTTTTTGCAAAAAGTACACATTTTTTGTCCAATCTCATTTTTTTCAGAGGACCGTTACGATCTTTCTAAAATTCTGTAAGAGAATGTACTAATGAGTTTAGCCATTTTGAAAAAGATTAATTGGCCATTTACTTGACCATATTGTGTACAAAGCGTGCAGAGCATTGAAATATTAGGGCACTTATTCACCGTGATCATTGTCAAGTTCATTTTGCGCTCTAACATTTTATTATATTGACACATTTCTCATTGAACCAGTTGTTCAAAATCTGACGCATTTACCACTCTGGAGAGTTTGGTGATGGATAGGTATAGCTTTATCTATCTAGTATGTGGATCCAGATCTTGTGGTTAAACAGAATAATAATGTACCTAACTGTTTTTCCTGGATTAGAACTAGGTGCTTGGGTTTGTGTTTATTTAGGACGTCTATTGTATTCAAAGTCTTTTGTTTTAAATATTCTGTTCAAAACAGTTTTTGGTAATTATTGTGTAATCATTAAATAATTAATTAAACAAAAGCCTTTAGTGAATATACTAAAAAAATATTTTCCTCAATATTTGTGTAGTACTTAGCTGCCTAGTTTACGTAATTATGAAGGTATGTATCTTCCTACTAGAGAGATTGCTGCTATTTTGATGAATTTTATTATATTATTTTATATTCTCCATTCTCATAATCCATTAACCTGCTCATCTTTGTGTCACTTAAACCTCTAATAAGCCTGCTTTGTTTAGACATTAGATGAATTAAGTCACTGACGTGCATAATACCTGTTGTTTAAACCTTAAAAAAGGTACAACATAGTTATTGTATTAAGTTTATACATTTTATATCTGATATTTTATAATAGGCAGCGTATTGTAATTGCTAATTGCAGACGACATATTATTATCAAAAGGTAGTAGAGTTATTATGTACAAACCTGGAGAGAAGCAAAAACAAATAGATTTTTTAAATGTATATCAAATATGTACATTCTGTACCTACTCAAAGTAAAGCCCATTGTGCTAGCTGTATGTTGGGTTTTAAAGGATGATAAGAAGAAGAAATAGTAGATACTTTTAATTATGGTTGCAGCTGGTTGGCGGGTAGACACGCAGTCTCGTAATCATGACAACCTGATCAACTACGCTATAGTAACGCGCTCTCTCGCGGTCCAGTTGTTCTTTTCTAACGGGGGAGGACAGGACAGGTTGAGGTTGTAATTTTTGTTTATCTTGTGGTATATACAGTAGACACCTATGAATGTACCTGATCCCCACCTATTAGAGTAGACATACCTCGGTACCGCCTTACTGGCTTGTACGTAGGTACTTCTGACGTTCTAGCAGCTAGAACAATAATAATTAGCAGTGTAATTACATAACATATGTGCTGTATGTGTGTGTCTCTGTAATATATGATCATCATATTACTACCTATTGTTTTGTTTGTTATCCACCATCTGTTTTATATCATCGTATCTGATACATAAAAATGTTTAAGGTGCTGTTTGGTCTATAAGGTAATTTTAGAATAGTACCTTTCTCTCTGGTGGTGCACGCATCAATTATTAAAATAGTTGTATCCTACCTTCAAGATTATTATTTTTGTCAAAGATGTTCTTTCATGCAATATTAGCTACTTAATGTACTAGGCTTCTTCATAATTTTTTTATTGCTATGACAATGAAATTATTAATATTAATGTTAATGTTAGGTCTGGTAAGTACCCCTTTTAAACCGAATATTGTTACTATTTGTGGACGTTAATTGTATCATAATTATCTTTCTAAAATGCGTCTATTTTACCAGATATACCTACCTACAATGTTGTTAATAAAAATAGATACTATTTATTTGCATAGCTTTGTCATTTACATGCCAAGCATAAATATAGTGGTATTATGTGCATTTTGATAGTTTCATATGAAAAGATACTTAATTTATGTAACATGTTATCATTAATTTTTAATTTTTGAAAACGCTTTAACGTTGAATAAAAGAATTTTAAGTCACGAAAACAATTATTTCTTAAGTGCAATCTGAGCAATAACGGTATATGCAAAACACTACACAATTTATGTAAATGGCATGGCGGCTCCTGTTCAAAAATCGGATTCTAATTCAGTCGTTATCGATTAAAATAAAGAATGAAAGAAAGTACTACTTTATAAACGAACAAAAATTGAATTTTAGTGACAGCTTTCCAAGTGAAATTGATAAAATAAATAGTAGGCAAACTTTAAAATACATTTATTGGTAAGTAAGACCTTCATCACTTACAAATACAAAAATAAACTATAAATGACAGAAGTTAAATTAAATAGAAATCAAAGGATAATTTGTTAAATAACCTTCCTTATTTAAATAAATGAATCACAAATGCAAAATGTAATTATCGATTTCTCTTGTGATTTTATGCTAATTAGTAGATTAAATTGTTGTATTATATTCATTAGACCCATTTATGTTTATTTTCTAGGATATCCCCTATTTCCTGGTGAAGATGAAGGTGATCAACTGGCCTGTTCAATAGAACTTCTTGGTATGCCGCCTCAGCAAAGACTCCTTGATCAATGTAAAAGAACCAAAGTATTCATTAACTCCAAAGGTTATCCCCGATACTGTGCTATGGAAAATGATGACGAAGGCAATGTTTCGCTAAAAGGCGGCCGGTCAAGGCGAGGAAAGTATCGAGGTCCTCCAGCTTCCAAGGATCTCCCCACGGCTCTCAAAGGTTGCGACGATCCCCTATTCCTTGATTTCTTTCGCAGATGTCTGCAATGGTTGCCGGACGATCGGATGAGTCCGCGCGAAGCTTTGAGACATCCCTGGCTGAGGCGGCGATTGCCGAAGCCTCCGCCTGGTACCTCGGGGACCGCCCCGCAGAATAATGCTGAGACGGATTCCACAGGAGACACCGCCAAGAGGCACCAAATTGAGGAACTGGCAAATAAATTGAAACATCAGCAAATGTAGGCATTGTTGCGTCTCACCTAAATCCTCTGCGAAAATGTGATATCGAATTAACAGCATATGCCTTACTTGACTGGATATAATATGATTGTATAGTTTTAAAGTAGAATTTCAAGGTACCTACATCAGTTGGGAACTACTTCACCACTGCTGCCAAATATCCAAGATATAGGAGATTTAGTACAGTGCAAATACATCTTGCTCGCTCACAAGGTACATTATTTAAAGCATTTTAAGTTGTCCTATAGGTATAATGATTTTTGCTTTTCTCATAAATATTTAATAATAAAAAGATTGGATGTACCCATTAATTTAGTTGGAAATGTATTATTTTGGCTTTTTGGAATATACGCTATGCAGATTATTTTGTCATATTAAGAAAGTAAGATATACCAACAGCATTTTCTTTTATTCATTTTGTTTAAAATGTGGGTAATAATCTTGTACCAAACAATACTATACATCCTGAGTTAAAGTTTTGTTTTTGCTGAACTCTCAATTTCCAATTTACATTTTGTATTTGAACATGTACAGGTCTGTACAAAAGAAGTTTACTTTTAATTTGTTTGTTTTTTTAAATTCAGATTTACTTTTTTTTTTACACAGGTTAGGAATACTAAATCTGTATAAGGAAATGTTGATTGAAATAATTTATATTTTTACCATATATTCATCTTCACATGATAACTATCAGATTATTTGAAACCTTTGAATATATTAAATTGAAAATTATGAAAAGTAAACTGTTGTACAAGGAAATTGACCTGCAAAATGTAAATAAGTACATTGTTATCCTGTCTGCTGCTCCAACTATCTTTCTGGTTCATTTTGGTACTCATTTTTATTTTTTCGGATTGAAAATTGTGTAGTTTAAAGACTTATGTAATTGTGGTTCATTCATAGTTTCTAAGTATGCATATCGTATTGTTTTTTCAGATCGATAGTTGCATCATTTGATTTCCGATTAATAATCTTGAGCAGCCATCTCATTTTGGCAGGAGAGCTAGACAATTGCTCAATACAGCTAATTATACATATATCCTCGCAAAAGGAGTGTTCAGTGTCTAAAAGTGTATGAGGATTCTGCTGTCTTACAGCTCTAGTTAATGTTTTTTTCTGATTAGGCCTTCTCTTGTGTTTCTGAGCTTGTATTGATTGGTCTTGTTCTCCTACATATAACAATACCGTCCAACTTAAGATTATCCGCTACTTATTTATGAGAGTGATTTTGTAACAATATTTTCTGTGTTTTTTTATTCCGTGTGATGCCCCTGACTTGCATTCAACCATCAATTCAGTCATCCTATTGTCACTTAATCCCATTTTACGTGATGGTTTGCGAAAATAGGGATTAGAAAATGAAGTACTAATAAGTAGATAGTCCTTACATATTGGTACCTATCAGATGTGCATAAGTACCTTCACCGCCGTGGTTTATTTTACCTGTATGCACTTTTCAAAAGATGATGTTGCTATTCACAAAAACTCAACAGAGATCCTATTTGTATCAGATTTTGCTGTTTGAAGTCACTCAGTTTTATCAACTATTATGTACTATGTATACTTTTATTTAATTTTGAAACCAATCTATTTGGAATTTTTAGAAGACCTATTATGTTTCAGTTGTTTCGCGGCTAAAGATTATTTCGCAAAGCAAGCACTCTGTGATAACTTTTAAAACTGGAGTCATTGCCTTATTGCTGTTCAGTTTCGTTTGTCGTTAATAGTCCTATCTGTTTAAGGAGTGGACTTTATTTCGAAGATCTAAAATAATTAGGAAGCCGATTGTGATTGTATTTTCTAATAGTTTGATTTTTTTAAGATATCAAAAAAGTAAATTATGACACATCATATTTCAATTTCTGGAGATCCTTATCTATTTTGTAGTTTAGAAGGACATGTTTTTGTTTATTTGTTTACATACATTTTTTCTAAATGATGGTTCTTGTGTTTTCTTTACCGACATGTTTTACTGATGTGACACCTACCTACTGACCTTAATAGTTTTTTTAACAGGCTCTGACCTACTTTGAATTGCTGTCTTATTCGGTAAGATATGTCCACATGTTGAACAAAAAATGATTTTTCCCATTTGTTTGCGATAGAAACACTCATAGGGCTGTCCAAAAGATTATTCATCAAAAACTGTATTTAATTTAATTTTTCTTGAAATAGTCAGAAACCACTCATATTATTTTGAATCTAAAATGCACTATTTTGGGCTGCCCTATAAATAATACATAATTTAAATTTTAGGCTGAATTTTCAGGCTGTACATATATTTCGCTCTATTTTCTGTACGTAGCTAGTTCGTTTTATTTATCTATCTGAGTATCTATCTTCAATTATGTTTGTGCATAAAACTGTGATTATGATGTCCCCATCGTGTTTTTCTTTAAATGTATTTCTATCAACACCACCGGGTTTTTTTAGGTTATAAATTAAATTATTTTGCAAAATTAATGAAACCGTCAATAATTGTGTATTTTTATAGTCAGGAGCAAAGATAATAAATCAACTTTCTAGAACTAGGTTAAAAGATGTAATTGTGTATAAAAAGTGTAGAGTATTGACAAGATCATGTTTTATTTACATTTTTATCTACAATTTAAGATGGTTGTTAAGGTATTAACCGAACTTTATCAATTATGATATTATGATTACATACATACATATATTCTATTTTTCTACATATGTACCTATAGAGTGTCCCTTTACACTAAATTTTGAAGTCTTGCCGCTTTCTTTGCTTATCGTAGAATTTATCTGTTCTCGTTCATCATGATTTTGATATCCTGATATTAATGACGTTGAGCGCGATGGGAATCGAATAGAAAGGAAACAACTGATAAATTATTCGTATTAAGTTTTGCTTGTTCTCTTTTAGAAATTTAATTAATTAATTTGTTCAGTAATTAATATTTGCCCGAACTTTCCTTTCTTTAACTTATTAAAAGAAGAAACGATTACAGTTGTTTATTGAGGTACCTACACATATTTGATCGATGTAGATGTTACCCAGGGGAGCCGGAGTACTTTCAAGATTGGTGGGGCAAAGTATAGAAAACCTATCTTCATATTTAGACATTGAAACTTGATATTTAAAAAAACATAATTGCTGATCGCTGACCATCGCCACCCCACTCCTAAGAGTTGCGCCCTTCAGGACCCTTAGCGGGTCCTCCTCCAGAAAATTTTGAAAACTAAGGTGTCCGATACGGCCATCTGAGAGCATATTGAAATATGTTTAAGATATTCAGTGCGTTTTAAAGTTATTATTGTACCTGGTCATAAAAAATAATCAGGTCCAACATTATTGGGAGACGGAAATTGCCCCCCCTAGATCCCGCTCCCCTGTTATACCTACTCAGCTTTGTTTAAAAATATTTTTATTTCCATTTTTTTATCTATCAACTTGTTCGATGGTACACATTTAGCAATATTGACAGATTGTTCGATAATGAAAATATTTGAAAACTATATTGAACAACTGTTTTCTAAGTAACCGCTGCGTAGTTGTATGGTAACGTCTGTATTGTTATTAATAGCTTTCAATGTGAAAAAACAGAACATGTGTTTTGTTGAAATGTCAAAATGCACATAAAAGAATTAAACAATGGATTGCCCGATTTGTTTTAGGATTATTTATTTTGTTTCAAAGAGAACATTTACCTAACTACTTTGTCTTTTTTGTTGAATAGCATTCGCAATAAAATTAATTTTGTGATAAACATTGTTTTTCGTGGGTTGTTATTTATGTAAACATAGAAAAATCAGGAATTTAACTGGTAAATGTTCATGCTCGTATGAGACATTTGAATTGTTTGTGATCCTTGCTTATATTTGAAGATTCAAACTTTTCCATACTGGTTGACTTAAAGAAGGAATTTAACCTTATCTGCAACATTGTAAAAGTTTGTTTTACTGATACCGGTCATTAAAATTATCACAACTTGGTTGGTTGTTCTAAGTTAGAAAAATTTGAATGTTCAATAGTAAGTAATCCATTTTACAAATTCTATGTATTCTGAGAAATTAAAAACCCAAACTTTACACCCATAAAAGGGGGAGTTAAGGTCCCTATCTAGCTAAAAAGTTCTGTTTATGTACGTTGAGCCGATATCTTGGACATTTTGTTCATAACATTTTAACAAAAAAGCACCCACCCATGATCAGAGCACGGCCGTGGCGGCCCTTTTCTGGTCTATGTTTTTATATTAAAATTTGTTCAGTACTGAGAGCGTCTTATCTGTCTCTTTCTGCTCCAGTCGTTGAGCTAACGTCGTAGTCACAGTCAAATACGTGGCTTCAGTCAGCAGAAATGAGAGGTCCATCAGATTGAACAGCTCTATCACGTAGCATTTTTGGCTGGCCCTTCTTAGGTTGGTGCCATGGAAGGCAATCTACTGCGAAGAGTGCCACCAATTTTTCTTGAACAAGTCGGCGTCGTGTAGTGAAAACTTGTCGGAAAATTCAACTGTTGAGTTTTGTTTCATCGTGCAATTTATTCAGATAAGCATCATTGACAGGATATTTGGGCTCTATCGTGTACCGAACTGTGTACTGAAGCAGTGGGCGAACAGCATTTTAGTACTGACTTCAGAGAGTCGTTGACAAAATTAACATCAGCTTTGAGTACATGAGACTGATGAAATAGGTCGGCTGTTCTGGTCCAAGAAAATGTTCTGTAAAAAGCGATAAATATGGTTGATAGAAATTTTGATCAAAACGTAGCTAGTCTGATTGATACCAACAGGAAGGGCGTATTGATCTCGGTTCAGATGTTGCCTCAAGTAATGTCAAATCATCTGGGAGGTTGTCTAACTATCTCGTCTGACAGAGGCTCTCAGTCGTTTAGTAGAGCTTCAGTGATCAAAGCACAACTTGTACTGTCTGAAAAGTAAGGAGTGTTGTGTGCGTAATCAACAGAACAGCGATGATGTCTGAGAAAGTCCTCCTAAGAGTAATTCTGAGTCAGTGTCAGCAACAACCAGGAAGGAACACAAGGGCGCCCATGCATATACAAGGGCACGAACATCCAACTAGTTGTGAAACTTTGGTCTGAAGGAGTTTGATAATTCAAGCCAATTTGAAGAACAGCTGCTTTAATAGAGTAGACGTCTGACAACAGACAAGAGTAGATGTGGCATATAGATAAAATCAATATTTTTCTATCTTGTGAAATAAAAATAAAATGCCATACATAAAAAACAAAACAGACATTCACAATTTAAGCAGGTACACATTACACAAGTGAAGAACAACACACAAACAAGTAATCGGGCCAGTATTAGGCCAACTAAGTAATGGATTGGTACTCCACAGCTGGTGTATAACAAATTTAGTTTTATTCACCAGCAAAGCTATTACAAGACCGATTTCGACCTCTTTGGGTCTTATCAGTCGTAGGTAGGCTCCAACCAGGACCCTCTACGTGTAAAGCGAGTGTCTTACCCATTGACCTATCCAGACTGCCTACGACTGATGAGACCCAAAGAGTTTGAAATCGGTCTCATAGTGATTTTGATGGTAAATCAAAATTAATTTATTAAGTATTTATAATTCAGCTTCTGTAGGTTCTTTAGACCTAAAAATAATTTAACACGATCTATGCTAATTTTAGAGTTTGTCAGTGGATCAGGGAACAATTATTATCTTGCCAGCTACCTACAATGATCGTCTCTGTTAATGATCCCATACGGACCAAACCAATTTTTAATGGACCGTGTCTTACTACAGCATCATAAATATATGTTGTCTTCTTTTTGCAGTTCCTGTCTACATTGTGGGCAGTCATGAGACAGTTTGTTACGTCAACCATATATTGATTAAGTTCCTTGTGATATGGAGCCCATGTTCCCAATATCAAATAGATAAGCATGGTCATCTTCCGTCCCATCCAGATCTTGGTTGGTGTAAATTAGGTCGTAGCATTCTCGTGTGCACTAATTGGCACCGTTGCCATGCCACGAGTTGTTATATTGAACCTGAAGTGTTCTCCAAATCGAATGTAGTGTCTTAATGGTCCGTTCACACTTCCCATCTGTCTGAGGGTGGAATAAAACATCCATAGGGCAGATCCATTGATCTATGACTCTTTTAAAACGGTCTCCGCAGTAATTTCCTTCAGTAGAATAGCTTTGAACCACTATAACAGGCACACACCTATATCCTTATTAGGACCTCTTTCAGATTCACGTGAATCCTCTGACAAAGGTATTTTGGCAGTAATTGCATCAGAGGTGCATCTTTAGAATAACCGATATTCTTAGAAGTTGCAGAAACTAGACCAACTTAGCATAATTCGCACAGTTGAAAAACCAAAAAACGTTGAAGCAAAAATCTCTTTGTTTTACCTATACTGGAGTGCAAAAAGAATCGGCACCCGTATACCTAATAAATGTTTAATTTAAGCTCAGTAGAATAATGTTAAATAATCAATCAATTATGTGGTGGCCCTAATGA
>JAUYWI010076464.1:0-13696 GCA_034780595.1 Parotoplana pacifica
TAACTAATAAATTCATCTATAAGGAATTTAGTTTTAATTTTTACAGGCGGTCGAATTCAGCGGTATGGCCTATATATATGATATAGGTATTCGTTACCTTACACAATCAAAAGTAGATAACTTAAAATAATTTTGTCTAAAAACCAGAAATCAAATAATACAATATATAACAAAATATATTTTAATAAATTTGCATACATCAAATAAAATAAATTAGAACAATATGATACAATAAACTACAAAAAAATTAAGCTAGAATGAAAATTTATACACAAAACAAATATGGTAAATATAATCAAGAATGTACAATTGTCTTTAGCAGTACATGCATTACAAAAATTGACTGGTTTGCAAGACTGACGTTTAGTATAGACAACTTCTAAGAAGTCCTGGGGAATGTCCAAAATCACAGTACTGTAGGATTCTCTGAAGTATATGGCAGAATTTCAATTTGGCTGGACGTTAATTGTAAACAGTTAACAACCCATATTTTCTTTTCTAAATTTAAATAAATCCAGGATAACTAGTCACAAACATCCAATGGTACTATTTTTAACCACTATTGTACTAAGAAAAAAATCGATTATTAAAAATTTCCCATTAAAACTAGTGTTAGAGAAAGCAACCAGAAGAAAGATATTGGCAGTATCATTTAAAAATAAAAATTGACCAGTAATAGTATAAATACCCTGTGGTAGGATGTATTGTTGTTTGCTGATGATTTGGTTGAATCTGATTACGCCTTCAGAGTACATTCGAGAGGCTCTCCTTCTGCTCTAGCAACTGCTGACATTCCCTCCCCCCCAGGCCCCCTATTATCTACGTAGGGTTAATAACTTGAAATGATATTAAATTAATTGATTATTTAGTTTTTCTATATAAATTCTAGAGATTTTGGAATATATTCGGTTACTAAAACACTTCATATTTCATAAAAGGATCCTGATCAAAAGTTACGACTTCAGCAATAGGTTTTTACTTAGCGTACATAATAATATTCATAGTTTATTTATAGGTCAATTATAAACACCGAAAATCTTTTATCAACATGTTTTATGAAATGTTTGATAATGCATATGGATACAATTTCGCATATTAACAGCAATTTATAAGGATTTTATTGGGCTAGAACTGTTCTTATTTAAAAAATGACATTTTCAATTTTTGTTGGCTCTCACAGGTGATGTCACACTGAAATATACATTATGTAATGTGGTGATTGTTATGCTGGATAAATATTAACTTCAGTAAAGAATTTTTTGCAGTCTTTCAAAATTAGATCAGGTGACCTACTTTAACCCTTCATGGTCAAACGGGAAGTATTACCCCCACCTCTAAACGCTTTAAACGAGTGGAATGAAATTTGGTAGCAGTGTACTAAATTCTCTTGCGGATTTTTTGTATTTTTTACCTCTAACCCCCCCCCCCCTCAAGATCACCTGACGGTCCTTTGGTAGATATACTACAAATCCATTGTACCATATATAATCCGTTTCCTTGGAAATATTGATTTTGTCCATAGGGTGCAACCAAAAAGCCTTTTTTATTAGTTTTGCCATAGAAAGAAATTGATCTTTTAAAGCCTAGAAAATGTGCAAAACATCTGAAAAATTTCATAAATATATTCACATTTAGCCCATTTAGACAGGGAAAAAATGGATATTTGATTTACTCATAAATTGAAACTAATTCATTGGAATATCATCAAATTTGGCACATATACTTCTTACGTGATACGTTATTAGTGTGTCAAGTAAAAATATCCTAACGTCACCCAAAGTCTTCTAAGTTAGGGCCTGGACCCAAATGACACATCAAAACTGATTTTTTCAAAAAAATTTAAATAAAAAACGACTTAAAATGTCTTATAATCCAATTTGGATAATTAACTTGCCTTACAAAATATTTATTAAAAAAACAACCTCAGCGGACCTGCAATAAACTGCTGGTCCTTATATCTCAGGAACTATAAACATAAGCGATCTACAAATTTTATACATTGTTTTAGTATCTTCTGGATTATATATCTCTTATTTCAGCTAAACAGGATGTTTCGTTTGGATTTTAGAGCAAAATAACTATTTTTATTGTCCAAAAAAGCGATAAATATTTTTAGAATTTTTTTTGGATTTGTATACTTAGGTGTCAATCGAACAAACTTGAATTTGGGTACCTGATGACGTCATCGGCACCTAGCTTGATCCCCATGTTGATTTTTTCAATATTATTGATGAATCTTTTCAAGGTACCTGTGTACCAAATTTCAAGCAAATCCTAAGGATTAGGGGGGGGGGGGGGGTATAGGCTATTACCTGAACTTGGGTGGGCCGATTCAGTTCAAAAGTTACAAAACAAAAATCCTTTTTGAGCACCATGGGGACTTTTTCAGCAAAGGGTTAATGTACTTACAACAAAACATTAAAAAAACTATCTTCTTCATTTTGTTGGAATTCTCCCCTTTGATTTTCTTATCTAAGAAAGGATAAATTCTCCTGAAACTACCATCCGTATATATGACAATTCTACGTATACCCAGTTATAGCATTGTAAAATCGTAATAAAAATAAAATACCTAATAGAATACTTACTCCATCCCCCTAGCAAAAATATGACAAGAACTACATCTACATATTATGTCCATAGTAAACTTCCAGTGGCTTCAAATGGACCGTTCTTGTATTTCGGCTGTCTCACATTTGTAATTAGAAAAAATAAGAATGCACGATGTCAGTAATTATGAACGGTGATAATTTCAGTTTTTTGTTCACATTCTTTGTAATTAAAAAAAGAAATACGCAAACATTCATTATTTCAGAGAATTCTTTAATACATATTTGTACTACAGAAATTTGATTGAAATGCATACAATTAAAATGTGTCCTATAGAAAGCGACAGCAAAACTAATTGAAGAATCATATCCTCGGTATAGAATTTTAAAAAATTAGTTAGATGGCGCGGTGGTACTTTTTACCTAGCCTGTACATCATGCATAGTACGTAATACGCCACGAAAAAAATCATAAAACTTGTAAATTTTAGTTGAAATATTGATAACCACAGACCAACACTCTCGAAATAATGACGTCATGCCTTGAATGGGTTTTATTACTCATGGAAAATCTACCAACATTTTATATTAATTTCGGAGAGACTAGTTCTGGTGGTGGCACTGTTATTCATCGAACAATGATTGTTTAATATGCAATATTAACAAAAATAGAAAGTTTATATACTAAAAGAACTCTGTTTTAGTTAACTATTTTTACAGCGACGTCATATTTGATTTACGGCTATGCAAAATGTGATACCATCAATGTACTCAATTCTCCTCCATAGCTTGTGTAGTGATCTGATTGCCCTTAAAATCACGTGACGCCAAAAATGTAACTAAATAATCGTTTTGAATATTTTATACAAGACTGAAAATATTGAATATTTTTGTGAGTTGGATGGATGGCTCATGACAAACACAAATATATGTTAAATATAACTTTGAAATCAAATAAACAAGACAGACCTCTTATCTTCCTAAATTTAAAAAAAACTTTAATGTAAGAAAGCAAACTTGAATATCAATAGAAAAATAATTTGCTTTTGTACACAAAATGTACAATAAAATGTAATATATACAGTGGAGTGAATGGACATAACAAACAAAAAGGCATGATGTTCACTTTCTCACCATTTTGTGGAAAGAATAAAAACGTTTTTCAATTTTGTATCAGATGAACCCTTTCAGGAATATCTAAACATCTAAGAGATTAATGAATACTTTAATTAATAGAGATAATTCAGTATAAAACATACACAAGTTGGTAGGGATAAGACAGCTCTTTGAAAAGTACCAAATTTTAGTACTGAAAAAGTTGCCATTTCAATCACAATACAAAATCTTTCGAAAGCACCAAACATTGAAACAAAGATATACGTCATAAATTTAGATTCGTGGTTGGTTGTTGAGATCAGAGATACTATTATCTATGACTGAGACAAAGCATAAGCACGATAGATTTCCCTTTTTTATATATTTTTTTACATTTTGTAAACAAAAGTGACTGTTGTCTACAAGATTATGCAAAAACTACCCGTCCACTATGTGTGATTAAAAAAAACCATTGGCATTATTGCCTTTATTAATAAAAAACAATATTGTTCGTCAAAAAAATTAAAAGTAGACGCATATCTTTGATAATTCAAATTTTTGCCGACAAAATGATTTTCCTAATCTGTACCTCAATCCTAATTAAGTTAACAATTTCA
This sequence comes from Parotoplana pacifica, assembly GCA_034780595.1. Taxonomy (NCBI): domain Eukaryota; kingdom Metazoa; phylum Platyhelminthes; order Proseriata; family Otoplanidae; genus Parotoplana; species Parotoplana pacifica. Next base: position 4,261 of record JAUYWI010076464.1, read on the forward strand.
TTCGTAGTAGTTCTCAAATGCAGAGTGCCTCGGCGGACGAACAGGTCCCGCTCTCCAGGGCCTCTGCAGTGGCCTGGGAGGAAACCTAGATGGACCTCGGGGCATTCTATAGGCAGCCCCCCCGGGTGCGAATGGGCCTGCACCATGATAGGTGCCCCTTGGTTGGAAGGGGCCGGATCTAGGACGTGGGAAACGTTCGGAACCAAATCGGGGGTGGCTGTTCTCCTGCCTCGGGAATGACTCTTTGAATCTGGTGGCTATGGTCTGGTCCTCATTTGGTCCACTGCTAGGGGGTGGTCCGCGAAGGCGTGGGAAGCGATGTGGTTGACCTCTAGGATAAGGATGGCTTTCTGGATGGTCACCAGCTGGTTCAATGGGATCCATTAGCGGCCGGGGAAATCTCGGTTCTTCATGGTTTGAGAATCCTCGAAGACCACGTGGTGGTGGCGGTCTAGGGTGTCCCCGATGATAAGGTCTTTGTCCAGGGAACCAATTATTATTGTTAGAAATTGCAGGCCCTTGTTGAGCATCATTGGACTTGTCTAAAATTAGGAAAAGAATAAAATATTTGATTTATCGCAACCCGGAGAACAAGCTGTTACATCATAAGACACCTAGATTTTTCCTTATACATAAATCAAGAAGTTTGCACAAGTTCTAATAAAAAAATATCAAGTATATACATTTCCATGATACAACTTTTCTTGATTTATGATGAGGGAAAATACGGCTGTCTGCTACAGCAACCTTTTAAGCAATAAGCGACAAATGATGATATCTTGGTAAGACTCAACATTAAATTGATAACATTCACCTAATTGGAAATAGTTGCCCTGCCGTCCACACCAAGTATCAGTTTCCCAACCGGCATCTTGCCGACTGGGTTGATTCTCTCCAAGATCCTGATTTGGCCAAAGTGGCGTCTTGTCATTGCTCAATTTACGCTGAAGCCAACTACCGCCCTCATCCCCAACCGCATCTGTAGGCCAATGAGCCCCATCGCTTGTCTCCTGTTGCCATTGGTTACCCTAAGATCCGGCACTCGATTCATGATAAGAGATGTCCGTGGCTCCTGTTAGACCGGGGATCTGTTGATCTGGATTCGAACCGTAGAATTGCTGGAAAGGTTGGTGAATCACAGTAACCTCCTCGCTGGGCGGTTTGTCATAAACGATCGGACCAGAAGCATAGCTAACTTGAGGATTATTTGATTTGGTTTCTGCTGGAAGACTTTCTGAGCTTTTAGTAATAGTCTCCTCGTTGTTCTGCAATACATTAACAAACACATGCAAAGCCTGTATAAAGTATAACAGTCATTACACAATACACATTAATAGATTGTAGTGATGACATTTTATTACAAATTAATCACTGAACCACAAACCTTAATATTGGCAGGACAATTTTCAGTGGCGATGGTTTTCGATTTCTGCCTGACAACAGCTTCTGGAGGTGTCTTATGCCGTATCGCTCTTGGACCTTTGACACTAGCTTTTGGTGAGGGACTAGCAACCGTTTGGGTAGAGGGTGTTTCCATTCTGAATGCAACAACTCCATTGGGTAATTGAAACTACAAGATAATAAAATGACAGTATATCTAATAAAATAGCTGTACTCAGCATACTGAATGAATCAACCAGCTTCATCCTGATTGATTAACTGTAGCAAAATATAATGTCAATCAATATAACATGGCACAACTTACTCGTGGAGCGGTCGAAGAGGTGTTAGGCTGCTGACTCACTAAAGTGGAACTTGTAGGGGCATCTGTGGTGAGAAAAACAAAGTTGATGAACGAAAACGTTTAACAGTAATTAATCATTAAATCACAATAAAAAACGATATTTAAGATGCAGTACTTTGGGTCAATATTCAAAGGGAAATGTAGGTGTAATGGAATGTGGCTCATATAGGTGTAAAGCTATTGGAGCAAGGAATAAAGGTGGTGGAAAGTGTGTTTGAGCCAGAATAAGGAAAAATTGTGGACATCAATAAGATGCAGTATGGTTTTATGCGATTTTTATTACAAGAAAGATGCAAGAATGTTATATGGAGAAGCGAGGCAAACTTAATATGTGCTTTTTAGATCTTGAGAAGGCATTTGATTGAGTGCCACTGAGAAAAAGTTGGTTCCTCAGATTTTAGTGAGTGCGATAATAAGGCTGTATGAGGATGTCAGCACTCCCAAATGGAGTTTAATGTAGGAGTTGGCGTACATCAGGGATCACTTTTATTTGTTTTAGTTGTGGACGTGTTGTCGGAGTTAATCGAATTGTTTTATGCTGATAATTTGGTGATAATAGCGGAGACAATGAAGGAACTAGAAGACCAGTTTATGAAATCGAAACATCCATTCGAGTGAAAGTTTTGAAAGTAAACATGGGAAAGACAAAGATCATGGAATGTGGAATGAGTAAAGAAGTCTCCGTGAAGGTAAAGTTTGACCTATGTGGAATATGTGGCAAAAGAGTGATGAGTAACTCATTCTGTTGCAGAAAGTGTGAGAAGTGGATCCACGATAGATGCTCTATATGAATGATTACTAATTTCAAGTGCAAGAAATGTATGCAAGCAAATGAATCTGATTCAAATGTTACAGAAAATATAGAAGATGAGTTGTTAAAAGACCTTGATAGAGTGAAAAATTATTGTTACTTGGGAGATATATACATTAAGTGCAGGAGGAGGCAGCGAATTGGCAGTAACAAAGAGAGTGAGATTTGGCTGGCTAAGGTTTAGAGATCTGAAATCAGTGTTGTGCGGCTATAGACTGACTCTAGCAATGAAGGGGAAAATATAGATCACATGTGTTCGACCAGTAATTGTTTATGCGGCAGAGACATGGGTAGTAAGATCAATAGAAGAAAATATCCTAAGAAGCACAGAAAAGACGATGGTTAGAATATACATATGTTGAGTTAAGCAGCAGGATAAGATGTATTCAGAAGTGTTGATGAAAAAGCTTGGTCTGTGAGAGTCCATTGTAGCGGTAGTAAGACGGAGCTGTCTAAGATGGTGTGGTCATGTCCTAAGAAAGGAAGAGAATAGTGGTGTAAAATGGGCATGGAATCTCGAGGGAAAGAGGGCGCCCAAAGTTGACCTGGAAAAGTATGGCAATGAGAGAATATCGAAAGGTTGAACTAAAGCTTGGAGATCATGAAGATAGAAAGCGCTGAAAAATGGTGGCCAGTTGGAAAGAATGAGGGTCGGTGACTCCCTGTCAGAGGGAAATGAACCGACCTTTAAAAGTAAATGATGATGAAAAAAGGATTTTAAACATTTGTTTTAATGAATTTATTTAAGTCAATATCTAAATCAAGAAATACTGCTGAAGTGTTGTAAATTAATAACGACATGTAATCAACTTGAAATAAAACCCCAACAAAACGAAAAGCACGTGAAAGAACTTCTATTTTATTTTTCCCTAAAGGAACTCTGTGACATCGAAAGTCATTGACATTTAAGCAATTGTAAGAGGTGTTTTTAGTTTTGTTTCCTGGACTATCACTTTTAAGACTAAATTATTACAGAATGGTCTGTCTGGCTACATCGACTTCACAACTTACGTATCTCTTTCTAATATCATAACAGTGTCTCTTCGTGGAATTCACACATACTAAACAAATATGGCATCTAGTCCTGGAACTTACAAGCTCAATAAACATTTGCAGCGCGTTCATCTTTCATCTGTATACCACACAAAAAGTGGTGTCAGCTAAATCTTGGCCTTCTCAAAATCCAGTTTTATGGGGGAGGGGCTCTGTTAGATAAATTATCTACAGACCAGCACTAATTGAAGTAATCTTGCTCAAATGTGAATATTTCGAATCTAATTAATACTAAGAGTACGTAAAAGACCAACTGATTCATGCTGTATATTCTAAAGACTACCCACAAAAAAGATTTACTGCTTGTTATGCTGTTCGACTTACCACTGCTCGACTCTGTTTCAACCAACGTGGTCAGAAAGTTTGTGAGCCTCGACTCATTCGACTGCAGCTGCTCTTCTGGTTCATCCATGGTTGGCGTACCGGACCCGCTGCTGTTCTCAGCCTCAAGCCTCTTTGACAAGAGTGTGGGAATTGCCTGCACTGGATTGGAGGGAGTAGCTTGGGAGCAAAAGACATCACCGGGAGCTTGACTAGAGGTCTGGGAAATAAAATACGAACTAGTTGGTACTTGGGGACCTTGCTGCTGAAGCATCCAAGTTGGCTCAACGTATCTGAAAAAATACATTGGAGTTGATCACTGAGTAGGAACGCCAAAATACAAACAAACATAATGTAAAAATACAAAGAATTTTGTTTAAATACATACTCTGAATTATTATAGCCGTCCATAATGAAAATAATTGAAAAACAATTGAACTTGCTTTTAATAACTGCAGATAGCCATAGCAATCTTTACAAAACTTCAAAACACAAGTACTGATAGTCAAACTGAGGGATCATAATAATTATTGCCCATCAGTTGGAAGTGCGTACTGCTGAACCGGCCATTTTGAATTTAGAGATTCTATTGCAAGTGAATCAGAAAGTGAAAGTACTACACTATTTCCCTATATAACAATAAATATTGTAACTTCAAGAGAAATGTTGAATTGCAGTAATTTTTCTAAATTATATGGAAACTTCCCCATTTTACACTTTAGCGGTGTCTGCCGAAACCAGATGCTTGAACGAACCACCAATCTAGGTACTCACTGTCAATCAAAGGCTATTAAAATGTGCAAGTTACAGTTTACTTACGTAGATTGCTGCTGATATTGGGCAGGATCAAAGTATCCCCTAGGATGAGTCTGGTCATTCCTAGGCGGCGGGGGAGGGGGAGGAGTTTGGTACAAATTGGAGAGAGTCTTGTCGTTGTCACGCGGGCGATTTTCCAGATCATTCGTTGGTTTCTAAAAATGGCCATAGACCATTCTTCAGACAATATAACTAAACTACACTAACCAAAACCAATCAGATCTAAACTTGTTACAGTTTTGAATTCGATTATAGATCAATTAATTAAGAGCGAAAACATTTTTTTAATATCACACACCTTGCTGTCTGAAGCCATTGGAAGTGTTGTGGGTACTGGGACATAAGCCCGGGGAGGGTGATATCCAGAAACTATTTGAGTCAGATGGGCATCTTCCTAACATTCAAAAATATAATTAAAATCATTTTAATAAAATATTATTTGCAATGTTGGTAAGTGTTGAGTTCTACCATTTACACTTATAGTCTGCATAATAGCTACATCGACAAATCAACATGCCAATACATAGGAATAGAAAAATCTTCCAGTACCAGTTATAACAAAGCTAAGCCATTTTAATAGCAATTACTCGTACAACAGTCGCGGACTATGTTTCAAAAGCAAATTACTGACTGACATTAAAAAAAGTGTTACACCAAAACTCATCATCATTTATTTCTAAGAGGTCGGTTTATTTCCCTCTGACAGGGAGTCGCCGACCCTCATTCTTTCCAACTGGCCACACCAATTTTCCAGCGCTTTCTATCTTCATGATCCCCAAGTTTCAATCCAACCTTTCGATATTCTCTCTGTGTCATACATTTTTCCAGGACAACTTTGGGCGCCCTCTTTCCCTCGACCCTCCCACTTTGAGATTCCATGCCCTTTTTACACCACTATTCTCTTCTTTTCTCAGAACGTGACCACATCATCTTAGACAGCTGCGTCTTACTACCTCTACAATGGACTCTCTTTACCATCAATAATTCTAAATTCATCTTATCCCGCTGCTTAATTCCACATATCTTTCTAATCATGGCCTTTTCTGCAATTCTTAGGATATTTTCTTCTATTGCTTACTACCCATGTCTCTGACGCATATACAATCACTGGTCAGACACATGTGCTATATTTGCCCCTTCATTGATAGAGTCAGTCTATAGCCTCTCAGTACTAATTCCAATCTCTAAACCTTTGTCAGCCAAATTTCACTCTCTTTGATACTGCCAATTTGCTGCCTCCTTCGACTCATTACTCTTTTGCACGTATTCCACAAGGATCAATCTTTGTCTTCACTGAGACTTCGTCACTCATTCTACATTTTATGATCTTTGTCTTTCCCATGTTTACTTTATAACCTTTTCTCTTGAAATCCTGTTTCCATTTCATAAATTGGTCGTCTAGCTCCTTCATGGACTCCGCCATTATCACCAAATCAGGATAAAGCAATTCGAATATCTTCCCCTTTCTAATTTTCTCCGACAACATCCACAACTAATGCAAATAAAAGTGTTGACAATACAGACCTCTGATATACGCCGACTCCTACATTAAAATGCTCTGAGAGTGTTGATCTGACACTGGCTCTGGTTTTGACATCCTCATACTGTCTCATTATCGCACTCACTAAAATCTCAGGATTAAATCTTTTTCTCAGTACCCATTCAATTACGCTACGTGGCACTCGATCGAAGGCCTTCTTAAGATCTATAAAGCGCATAAGTTTCCGCCGCTTCTCATTGTAAATATAAATCGCATCAATTGTTCCTCTACCTGGCATAAAACCATACTGCATCTTGTTGATGTCGACAATTTTCCTTATTCTGGCTTCAAGCACCCTTTCCACCTCCTTCATTCCATTACACTACCTTTCCATTTGAATATTGGCACCAAAGTACTGCTCTTCCACTCTTCTGACATACAGGATTTAAAAAATGAAACTGAGCATTAGTCTGGTGTAACTCTGATTAATAAAGTTACAAATTTCTCTCTAACTACTATAACTATAGTTACAGCAGTGCCAGGAACTTTCTATCCAGGTGCATCAAAATTAGATAGTATCAAATTAATTTGGATAATTTTATATGACTTCTGAATTAACCGTTTTTTGGACATAGGTGACTAGTACCATCCTCCTAATTCGAAATCTTTGATGTACAGCCTACACAATGCGATGTGTGTCGTAATACGCAAAATTCTAACTAGCTGCTGTACTATGGACAACGGTATTAAAATTAAGGTCAATGAGTCAGTTTTATACAATTCATCAATAACCTTATAATTTTATTATTTGTATGCTTACTTTTAGATCTCAAATTGATATTTATTGGGACGTAATTCCTGAGAAAATTTCTAGGTCGTTACTACACCAAAAAGAATTTAAATACGGTGCTATTGTTCCTCAAGTTACAGTTATCGGTACAATTACAAGAAGAGCCGTGGAGAAACTGTGGCTTACGGCTAGCAATGCTGAAGTATGTGTACTTTTTAGTATTGATGTTTTATGGAACCATAAGTAGAGGTTTGAATAAAAAAGTGTCTTGATCGTGGAAGCACAGTTCCGAAAAAAACTACATAGTAGCATAGCATTTTTAAATTTAGATAATTCAACCAAATTTTCTTTGAATCGTTCGATGTAATTTTTCATCTAAAAAAGATTAATTTGTTTTAAAATGGTCACATAGACTTTAATTTAATAAAACCAAGTTATATTATCAGATTTCCTGCAACCGATATCCATGCAGTGGACCAAATTCTGTTTATGATAGTAATAAAACTAACAAAAAAATATCTATTCAAAATATTACTCTCTATGGAAGTCATTTTGTTTCAAAATCTATGCTGAAAAATTTCCATCCCAAAACATTGGAAATGAATATGCTTAAAATGTTCTGGTGAATTTTTCAAAATTTAAACCTCAACGTAAAGCTGTATTTTATGTTAATGGTTATTCCCCAGAATAAATATTCAATAAAAATTGAAATGGCATGATGTAGAATATCTATAACTGTTATTATTATCTGTATTTTTTTGTATTATTGATTTTTGTGTTCATTCAGATGACGCTATTTATTTCATGAAAGAAATTAATGTTAGTTATTTATTTGTTCGTTTATGTGTTTGTTTTATCTAAACAGTTTTGAAATTGAAGTTGTTTATTAATCTGACACAAAACAGACATCACTCGGTAGTCATTCACTGCCTTATTACAGTTTTTAAACAAGTGGGCAATTTGTATTTTTTTAGAAAGATCGTCTCGGCAGTGAAATGAAAGCTATGGTTCAGTCTCCACCAGGGTATTGTTTGGTTGGTGCTGATGTTGATTCACAAGAAATGTGGATTGCTTCTTTAATTGGAGATGCAACTTATGGAATATCAGGCAAGATCTTTGGTTGATTATTGGTATTTTCTGAGTTTATCATTATAATATTGTAGATTCTATTTTGACCGTAGTCCAAAGATACTTATCTACCTTTGCTTTAAATAAAATATAGGTAGTGCTTTGCTAATATTTAATTTTTCATAATTTTGCTTTTTTTATTTTACTCTAGGTGCTACTCCATATGGTTGGATGACGCTAGAAGGATCTAAAGAAGATGGTACTGATCAGCATACGAAAACCTCACAAATAATTGGTAGCACTCGGAATCAAGCTAAAGTTCTTAATTACGCTCGCCTCTATGGATCTGGTCAGCAACTTTGTGAACAACTACTAAAAAAGTTTAACAGTGGAATTCAGGTATAAATATCTTATAATGATATGTTGAAATAATACTAGCTGTGAATGTTGTTGTTTAGATTAATATCTTTTGTTATCTTGTGTTACTTATACTAAGTACGGGGCAAAAGTAATCGTCAAATTTATTGAATCAAGAAGATAAACGTTTCCATTATTTAAACTCATTAAAATAGTACAAAATCAACTCATTTAACCCATAGAGACAATTCTACTATCTATAGACACTATTTTAATTATGGGTGTCCTAAAGTGAGTTTTTTATATTGGTAAAAAAAGTATAAAACATACACTTTTATTTGGTATACAGGTGCCTTGGAAAGATTCATTGACAGCAAATAATATGGGAGCTGAGCTAAGGGGCCAATGACGTCATCAGGTCCAAAAATTAAAGTATGTCCAATTGACTTCAAATTTGGTGTGTAGATCCATTAAATACTCAGTAAAATATTGATTATTGATTTTTAATTTAGATGCAAAAATCGTTTTTGGGGGGACCAAAATTGGTAACCAATATGTTTGGGGGGAAATTATTGGGTTTGTGTTACTGAGTACCAAATTGGAAGTCATTTTTGAACCTAATGATGTGATCGGCCTCTTAGCTGGCCCCCATATTGATTTTTGTCAATGATCTTTCCCAAGTTACCTGCGTACCAAATAAAAGTCTGTCTTTCATATTTTTACGAACATATTATGGTCTATAATATAAAATACGCAATTTTTCAGATACTTTTATGCAAATCAATATTAATCCATAGAAAAGTCAATACATACATATAGGCAAATTCAACGGCTACTTCTACCCCACCACACCCCACCCCCTCCTGTATATATTATATCAGACTTTGCAAATAAAAAACGGTCATATATACAACCCCGGTCAAAAGAAACGCGCCAAGTAACAAATTTTGACATTTTTAATTAAATATTAAAATTGTTCTTTAAAAATCGCAAAGA
>JAUYWI010076475.1:0-13693 GCA_034780595.1 Parotoplana pacifica
AAATCAATGCATACAATTACAATATAATACATTGTTCTTTTTTTAAAGTTCGACGGTTACTTCTGATACACCCTGTAGATTTAGACATTTCTAAATAGTAAGCCAAGGGGAGGCTGCAGTAAAACGATCGAAACACTTGTTTTACTACCTACCATGGGAATATTGTTTCGATGATTTTATAGGTAGGTACCTACCTGCCTTTAAAATTGAGTAGGTGAAAGTAAATAAATTGGTGAAAATCTTATTTTTTCTATAAAAAATAGAATTCTTAAGGCAGACTAAATTTTAATAGTTCTTGTTGAATAGGTAGGTACCTAGGTACCTACAAGGTATTATGTAGGAAAAAAAGTAAATAATTTCTATTGCTATTGATGTGGCATTCATTGATTGACGTTCTTGGCAATCTCAAAAATAGCTATGTTTTCTGAGCCACCGCACATGAAATTTGACAACGGAATTTTACTCCTTGTCCCTAAATTAGATTAAGCTCAAAATTACATTTAGAATCGATGCTTTTTTGACTAATTGGTGTTGGACAAGAAGGAAATAAAATAAGAAATAAGTCACTATTTAGATTATATCTACCAATGTAGGTAGGATCAAATTTTATAGAAATCGGTCAATTTCTTATTTTATTTCCTCCTTTTCCGACACCGATTTAATGTTTCAATAAGAAAACTTTAAAAATAGATCCTATGAAGCCCATTTAAGCAAGAAAAATATTAGAGAGCTAACAGTTAATTGTCTAAAAATTAATAGGTACATTTATGCCATATCTATAGAAACTGATGATTTATAATTGGAAACTATCTTACCATAAACATCTGCAGCATGACCAACAATAGTATCGACGCAGCTACCATCTCTTATATCCCAAACTTTGATTGTGGCATCCCAGGAACCAGATATCACAAGATAAGTAAGTTCCCAGTGCCACAATAAGCCCCGTACAAAAGAAGAATGACCTTCTAGAACTTGCAAACATGTATCACAACTATAGTTCCATATTCGAACAGTCCTGAGTAAAAATGACAATGGTTTACTTGGCTAAAATCTATATATATCGTTTAATAAGGGGGGGGGAGAACTAGGTTGGAGTTTAGTTTTCTAAATCCAATTGAGTGGCAATTCGATAAGGTTGCTTGGAAAGATCGATCAACAGATACTGAAACTTGCTTAAAATAGAAAAAGGTCTGATTGACTCAAATTTAATACCTAAGAAAGCAATCGAAAAAGTTTTATTAAAAAAATATTAATTCTATTGATTTTGGATGAAAATACCTATAAAATCCATGTGAAGCATCATTTTGGTCAAATTTGATATTTATAATTAGTCCTACTAACAATGTACCTATCTCAAAGTTGGTTGCCTCACTTAATAAATTTCTGGTAGGTACGTAGGTATGTGTGCTGGTTATTTTAAAAATGTTTTTTTTATACCAAATTAATGGCTTAGAGATCGGGTTTAGCCATTTTAGAATAAAAAATAGGTCTGTTCTTCAAATGAGATAATATTTCTAGATGCCAAATTATGCAATTATGTTTTCGAGATTTTACAGTGGTCAATTTTGATACAGTGCGAATAATATTTCACTTGTGATACCTCTCTCCTATTTAAGATTCGCAGTCTTTTAGAACTTGCTTCTTGGGGACAGCTTTGGCTGAGTTGTTTTCAGAGGCTCCATAGCTATATACTGTTCATATCTTATTTTCATTTATGTCTCACTATGATCCACGAAGCATAGTTTGTTGCCTCTATCAATTAGAGTCATTTTTTAAATTAATAGAAGCAATATACTTACAAATGAATTTTATAAGAATTTAATTAATTTTTACCTAAAACACAATAAAATAAAATATTTAAAAAAATGATGTTTTTAGATACTAGTGGTACTATCCACCAATTTAAATACAGTCGAATTTCGTTTTATATTCCATTTTAAATCCTTTCACTTTAATCTTTCCAAATCCCTGTCTTTCAAATATCAGTTCAATCCATCAAGTATCACTTTTTAAAAAGGTATATCCTAGAGGATTATTACCAAACGGTAAAAGAAATCTTAAAACTTATATAGCTATAAATTAATATCTCAATAATTTACAAAATTACATAGCATCAACCATACATTGAAGTGTTTCCTGATCTATAGGTACTTACCGATCATCAGAACCACTACATAATAACCCTTCTCGTAATGGAGACCACTGAACACGAAATACTTTAGCAGTGTGCCCTGCAAATAATAATAAATCTTTTCAAGTACCTACTTAACAAAGTTGAATGCTTAGATTCAAACAATCCCGAAAAACCTTAAATGAAATATTTGATCTGTCGATATAATTATAATTCTTCTATACGTGAATATAACACTCTTACAAGATACGTTAACATGTTTTTCTTTGGTTTCTTTTTCCTAGAAGTCTGCCTTCAATGACTGTTTTCAGTAGGTTATCTCTTCTCAATATGTGACCTATTCAATTGTATTTAGTAGGTTCCTTCTTTCATTGATATCCGTTAAGACTTCTTCATTTCTCTTCTTGCTTGTATGAAATTTTCTACATTCTTCTCAATATCCACATTTCAAATTCTTCTATTTTCTTCTTTTTGCTTTAATATTTAGTGTACACGTCTTCACTATTTTCTTCTTTATTTCTACTTTCACACTATTGGTTAGAAGTTCGCTTCTTTTGTAAACGTGTCTTCGCCATTGCTAGAGTTCGAATTTCTTCTTGACATGTTCATCCGAAATATTTGAATCCTTAATTTGTTCTACTTATTGGCCATTCAGAGTAATGTTGAATGGGTCCTTTCCAATTCTTGATATTCTTATTACATTTGTCTTCTTTACGTTGACCATCATATTGATTTTTTAAGCTTTATCGATGAGTTTATTTATGATTTGTTGTAGTTCCTATTCTGTATCCCTGGATCATCCGCAAATCGTACTTCTTGTATTAACTCACCACCTATCTTAATGCCCTCATCGACGTTGTCGAATGTTTCATTCATGATGCTTTCGTTATATGTAGATTGAGAATAATAGTGGTGATAACAAACATCCTTGCCCTATCTCTTCTGCATATGATTCGATATTTTCCATTTTTACGTTTGCCGTTTGATTGATGTAGAGATCTTAAATGAATCTTCTGTGTTCTCAGTCAATTCCTATTCTTTTGATTGTTTTCATGAGTATTTTTCAAATCACTTTGTCAAATCCATTTTCAAAGTCAATGAAGCATATAACGTTATTGTGTTCTATGCTTCTTTCCATGACTTCGCAATGTTCCTATGGCTTCCTTGGTTCCACATACACTTCTAAATCTAAATTGTGTCTTTCCTATGTAATTGTTGACTTTTGTCTCCAATCCCTTAGTAAGGATTCTTAGCATTATTTTCGACGCATGTGAATTAGGTTGATTGTTCTATGGTCTGAACATTCAGTTGCCTTAGATTTATTCTTTAATGATATTATAATTGATTTGTAGAAATCATTTGGCCATGTTCCTGTGTTGTACATGTCACTGCAAATTTCAGTGAACCGTTGTAATACAGTTGGTCCAAGTGCCTTCAGTAATTCAGATGGTATGATATCTGCTCCTTCACTTGGATGGCTTCTTTTATTTTGCTGTGCAGGATTAATGGGCCTTTGGAGTCATCGCTATTTGTTCTTCATTTTCTAATCGTAGTTCTTCTTTGTCTGGTTTCTCTGTCATGTTGTAGGGATTTTCAATGTATTCTTTACATCGATTTCTAATTTCAGTTTCATTTTAGAGTAACTTTCTTTCCTTGTTTTGAATAATGTATCCTTTATCTATGTAATTGTATTTTAAATTCTGTGCATTCTTTGATTTTATATGCATTAAGTTCGTTCTTCCTTTAATTTCCATGTCATGAATGTCCTGAGATTTTTTTCGTTACCAATTATCGCGTGCTTCATGTGTTTCTCTTCTCACTTCATTATTTAGTCTTCTGTAGTTTTCCCACCCATTCTCATTAATGATGTTCTTCTAGTTTTACGTTCCGCTACTTTAGCGATTATCCCATCCGTTATCTATGGGTTTTTTTATCCAATGGTTGTTTTTGCTATTTCTAGAATAGTTTGTTTCATTGGATTCCATTTGTCGTCCAGGTTATCCTGTCTTCTTGTTGTCAAGTGTTCGTCTACTTGAGTGGTAAATTGTTCACTGATAATGTTCAATATTCCATTTCTTTCGTGGTTTTCTCGACTTTATCTCCTTGATTTCATAATTATTAAGTTGTGATCAGTGTTGATGTCAGCTACAGGATATGTGCATGATTTCTTTAAGCTATTTCTGTATATCTTTGACGGACTGAGATGTAGTCAATTTGATATCGAGAAATGTCGTCTTCTCTTATCTTGTTGGAATATTGTATTTGTCAATATTATTTGATGTTGTTTGCAGAAATCCAAGAGTCGTCCAACCCAAAGTCTCTTATTTCTTTACCGTTTCGTCCATAGAATAACAATACATAGAGTACTCACTCCATGTTTATTTTATAAATTTGCGTACAGTGTTGCATAAAAGTAGTATAAAATTTTAATTACAAAAATGCAAAAAGTTATGTAAATTTGTTTCTTTTGTTACTATTTATTTTTTAGAAGCTACAAATTCAAATATAGTTATGTAGATAGATTTTGAAATTGATATTTGTATATGAACTTCTGCTTTGATTCTAATTGTATAAATTATAGATTTATGATGTGTTTTGTTATTTATTTCGTGCATTTAGTAACCATATTTTTTTATCAAATTTGTTTTCAGTTTTATAGAAATTATTTTTTTACTGAAAAAATAATCGTGTTCTTTTATATCAAATACTTTTAATTTTTGCACACTACTTTTTCTTAGGTGTCGCCTAAAAGTAGTGCCTAACCCGAAATATATCAAGACAAAATTTTAGTGAGAAAATAATTATAGATTTGAATTCTGCATATCAGTCAGTAGTTGTAAATTCACAGGTGCATACATTCAAAATGTTTGAGTGGGTACTCTATGTTTGCTCTATGGTTTTGTGCACGTGCACTGCTGCTTTGATTACTTTTGCCCATTATGGAACTACATCAGGATAATACTCCGAACAATTTACTAGATTTGTAGACGGTTAGCTCGTGTGGTTGTTGCCCTAGTAACTGCCTACTTCTCTCATCATAGGACGACATTGAGCATTGTTCTACGGCACCATTTGTCCCCGCCAATATTCGCCATCAAACTCGTCAGATGCACAAGCGTGCAGCAGGCACCGCGACACCCAACAACAAGCCAGTGCCGCTGCTGACGCCGCCAGTCACTAGAACTCGTCGTCAGGCCAGGGCCGGAGCTGCTGGGGACGGCGCCGCTAAACCACCGGGCACCACCCAAAGGACTTGTGCTGTTGACATCGAGACCATGCGGGCCTGTGAGAGTGACGAGGAGCCGGAAGTGTGCCGCCAGGTTCAGCACAGTTGCGAGACCAATTTGCTGGGGTCAGGGGGGCCCTCGCAGTCCATTGCTGAGGATATTGAAAAAAACAAATCCAAATTGTCAGGTAGAAGTTGCTAATCACTCAAGCTCAGGTTCAAACGGAAGGATCTAGTAGAAATTAATGGATTTTGTAACTATTTTTAGATTCAAGTGACTCTGATTTGCCAAATTCCTCCAAACTGCCACAACAGAATCAACCAGTGAACCCCAACCTTCTCTCCCGATTAACCGATACCTACCGGCAGCTGAGGTGGCTGCCCGCAGCTCAGTTCTTTCGTCCCCTCTGTCATCTGATGGCCCTGTTAGCTCTCGAAGCTCAGGACCAAGTTCGTGCCGCTTTTTATCTCAGTCAGTCGGTTTCCATTGCCTTTCGGTACACTTACGAGAATGATATTATTGAGCAATCGAGGTTGGTTTGTGATTTTTCTGACTCTGAAAGTAGAAATACATATTTTATTGATTTTGACATTTTCTAAATACATTCGAATACGAAATTAACAATATCTGAAATAATTGTGTCTGTATGAACTATGAGAAGCATAGAAATTTGGAATTGTTTCTTATTTTGGAAAATTGTTCATAATAAATATTTAAAAAAACAGTTGGCTGTAAAACTTAGTGCATTGCTTGAGTTTTTAATTTTTAAACTTTCACAATAGGAGTAAAGAAAAGGGCACACGATATGCCGCTGCTCTGGAAGTATTCCGGTCAAGTCTTCGCGACATTCCTTCCTGGCGTCGCAGCCTCCTTTCCGTGCCCCCCGATTGGCTGTGCCTTCAGCTAACCTTGGTTGATGAGCTGTCATTGGCTGCTTCGGGTGTCAGCGAGGGTGCTGGCCATTTGATGGAGGAGAAGCAATCCGGTAGTGGTTCAGACGGACCGGTCTGTTATCTTTTAGTTACCAAAATTCGCACTGGTCATGACCCTGAAACCCGGATTATGCATCGATTTACTAGCAACAAAGTGGGTCATCCATCATTTAATACCTCCCTACCTGCTTGAATGTATTCACTATTAGTTTCAAGCATAGTCGCATTTTAAATATGCCAAAGCTGTGTTTAGTGAATTAAATATGTAAAAATCACATGAAACTACTTCTAAGTACTATAGATAGATTCATCGTTCGCGAGTGACTAAATAATTTACATATAGACAGACATTTTGCAACTTTGTCCCACAAAGCTGTACAAGATTCAAACCTTCTATTAAACGAACAAGTTCCCAAACATTGCAAAGCCAACATTCGTCTCGAATCTTGTCTACAACTTAACACAAGGGCAGAAAAACATCATCAAGAATTGTCCGCTTGGAAACAACGTTGAATCATGGACAAGGGAGAGATGGGCGATAGAATGGGAAGAAACGCCACCTTATTCACTGATGCTACACCAACAAACAAACCGCCTGGCCATCGACCAGCCATGGACGCTTCACGAAGATTGTGGTTCAAATGGGCCTCGCTACAGATCCTTCTTATCCAGATACTACCTCTTTTACGAATGCCCCACTTTCAAACCACCTGACGGAGCGGACCTCTTTCAACTGGACGATGCAGCCATCAAGTGGTTGCACAACCGACCTCTCTAAATTTAGTCCTCTTGCAGCTGTTACATCATGTAGATAATACAATTCTAAATAGATTTGTTCTCCTATTACTTTTTTAATAACTTGGTACTTTGTGTCTTGTTTTTCAAAGACATTTGATAGTTCAAATAAGTAGAAGTTCGCTCATCTATGATTAAGTGTTTTATTGTCATAATACCTGTGTGTTACTATGAAAAATACAATACTTGTCATTTCGCAAACAGAAGCATAGCAACCTTGGGTCTTCCAACCTGCCTGATTAATTTTTATGGTTACTGAAAAAAAGAAATACTTTTAACAGCTTTATAAACGATGCCAACCACTTGTTTTCTTTCAGGGAACACATCTGCTGGAGCTTTTTGATCAAATTATGATTGAAAGTATTCAAAGCACAAGTATTACTAATCGGTCCAGTTGGTGGAAGGTTCGATATGACCTTGACAGTCGTATGCAGGTAAACAATAGAACGATTCTCAGAATAGGTTTTGAAAAGCATAAGATAAAATACTTTCTAACTATGTAATGTTTTTAAATTTATTTGCTAATATGGCTTGATCAGATGGTGTTAGAAAAAATGAGGTTTGAATGGTTTTCCAATGACGATCGTGCCTGGATCACCAGGGGTCAGGATCTTGTATCGCCAATCATTCTGCATTTGGATCGAGTAAGTCTAATGCTGCATTGTCCACGCACCTTTAGAAAAATATTTAATCTAATTAGGTACATCTCCTAGTTCCTCTATCGTAATTTTGCTTTTCTTAGAAAACCAGTTTGTTTGTGATAGTGGCTTGTGACTAATAATGACAAAAGGTTCCTTTCCTTGGCTTCAGCTTGGGTGTAGAACAAGTTTTGTAGAACAGTTTTGATTTGGTCTTGAAAAATTGTTGTTTTTATGTTGAAGCCATATATTTTTTACACCTCTTGGTTGGATTATATTCATTTCTATGATGTCGAAGGCTTGAAGGGTTTTAATTTATTAATTTTTTATGTTTGCTTCAGTAAAGATTTCATCCTCAAAAAATGATTAGCTAGTATGGTTGTCTCAAAGATTTTCTTTTATTTCTTAACTCAGCAGAATTGTGTGCTCCTTTTGGTGTATATTATTACTAATAGTCTGGGTCCACAAGGCTATCCCATAGAGGACTAACCTTTGGCTGATATAAAATTT
Organism: Parotoplana pacifica; assembly: GCA_034780595.1. Lineage (NCBI taxonomy): Eukaryota > Metazoa > Platyhelminthes > Proseriata > Otoplanidae > Parotoplana > Parotoplana pacifica. Next base: position 8,237 of record JAUYWI010076475.1, read on the forward strand.
GATAGTATGTACTTGTTGTTGCACTTTCTCTAGATTTATCAAAGTTGTATCTATGCCTTCTTATACCAAGTGAAACATAATGCTTTGCCAACTTTAAATTAGAATTTTATTGCCTTATTAGTTTATTATAAGTTTTGGCCAGGTTGTCCATAAAGCTTTACTGAACTAAATTGTCTGCTCCCACAACCTCGATCCTTTTTTGAGTGCATGATATTTTGTAGAAAGTCATAATTTCATACTTTTTTTATCATGATAGTGATCAAGAGCTGCTCTTTTTGTCACCTACAAAGTTTCCGCTCCAGAGTAGAGGTAATTCATTTTAGATTTTGAAATTGTCTAATGGCAGACAGCATTTTGGCCAAAACATGACATTTTCTGATAAAGTTTGTACATTGCTCCACCAAATACTCGATAAAAGTTTTTTTTAATGTCTTGTTCTTTTCTTGTAGAGAGGGGGCAGACCAAAAAGGATGATGTTCACATAATATTGAGTTCAGAAAATCAATATTTAAAACCTCATTATTATGCATTAATAAATCGATATCAATAAAAGACCATAGAAAGTTTATTACTACTTCGGGTATTGATTGTTTTTTTAATATATCTCCAGCGTCTTTCCAATTTGCCTGTGGAATGGTTGGTGACTAGCTGTGAGGAGCAGGTGGTTTGTCGCATGCCCTGCCTTTCTGTCACCCTGTCACACCTGTCATTGGTGAAGCACTGTGTTATGGAGGGCATCACGCTGCCAAGCAACGGATTCTATGTGCTCAATCCTGAGCAGAATCTGAACAACACGGAGCAGCGCTTGCTGCCCTTGTTGACAGATCGCTGTCTGGGCTGGCGCGGTGTCATTGGACGCCAGCCCACACGCGATGAGAGTATTGACGGCCTGACCAATCACAGCGTCCTAACGTGAGTACTTACATTTTTTAGTTTATTTTTTTATTCGGTTTTTTTTAAATAAAAATTATAATTTTTAATTATTGTTGTATTGTTGGTTGTGTCCTGTCCAAATCACTTTTTACAGAATTTTTTTTGACGACATAGTAATATTGCTTCCCTCCAAAGAGGGTTAAAAAACTCCAAAATTCCTTTTGGACAAATTTTGGAGACCGTAATTTAGTTTATCCTCCAACATATAGATTCCCGGCCTGCAAGCTAAACTGGGTCCGGTGATTTTCGTATTTGAACAAATTGAATATACTACTCATCATTAATTCAATATACTACTCATCATTAATTCAAGATACTACTCGTCACCAGAATTGCTTTGACCATTTCTGCTCCACGTATTATATGTCCAATCCGATTCTTCTTTCTTCTAATTATTGCTTCCGACATGCTTTGGTTTGTTGGAGTACTTCTTGATTTGTTTTCATGTCTTTCCACGTTGCCTGTTGCATTCCTCTCCAAATCCACATTTCTAGTGCTTCAGTTTTCTTCTCGTCACCAATTTAATATACTACTCGTCACCAATTCAATATACTACTTATCACCAATTCAATCTACTACTCATCGCCAATTTAATATACTACTCGTCAACAATTCATTTTACTACTCGTTACCAATTCAATATACGTCTGCTATTAGATCTCCATTGCTTACTGATCAACCTAGTACGTCTGCTTCTGATAATAAATCTGGAACCTTTGCTGATTTTAGTTGAGATACCCACTCTTAAACGTGCAATCAAGTGCCTCAAAGAAGTCAAAGATTTCACATCATTTAACTTCTTCCGCACACATGAAATTTGTGGCCGAAAAAAGCCTGAAAATCAGCAAAACATCCAGCTTAAATCAAGTGTCCCAGTTTAAAAGAAAAAAGAAAGCTTCTTGTCTATTGACGAACACTTTTGTGTTAAATGCCATGGAAAACATGGTTCTTAATATGATGCAAAGAAGGATGAAGATTGGCTTCAGCCCAGGAACAATGGACATTGGTATCATGAAAGCTGCTTCCCAGAATGGACGTTTAATAACTTTAAATTTGATTACCTAGATATTTGATTTACAGTGTTGTATCTATTTGCTAATAAAACACTCATTGACGATACAATTCCAAACGAAATATAGATAACACAAGTAAACAAAAATAAAGAAATAAAGCACTAATTTGTTTTCTACATAGTGCTCACTTGTGCTTCACATATCCAATTTGGCACCACCTTATTAATAGGCATGTCTCGAAATATCACTGTTTTATATTACTCTATGGTGGAAAAGGAGGTGTTCTATGTTAAAATAAATAGCAAATAGCAAATTGTTCCACTCTAAATAATATTTATAAAAAGTGGAATAAATTTTGGATTTGATTTCACTGTTCCACTTTGCATTAAATGTTCCACTTTTAGTAGTATTTATTTCGTATATGTGTACAGATAAAGACAGCAAAAAAAGCTAGTAAGATGCTAGCTGGATTCACAAAGTTCCACTTTTCGTAGTTTAGCCTTTGTTATTTGCAAAGTAATAGATTTTTCATTTGTTTTAACCCAGAAATTTTATTCGATTTATTTTATATTGTCCGTTATACATAAACTTTAAACATTTAATTTAATGTCTATTACATAGTCAGATAATTTATGACTTTAATTTTTTATTAATTAAATTTTATTATAAACTCTTAAATTTCCTAATTCTTACGTTTTTTGTTTAAATAATTTCTGGAAAGGGCGACCAGCATTTCATTTCTAGTTTTTGTAGATTCTTTGACTTTCGAATTTGATATTACATTTGTTAAATCCTCAGTCGTTTTATGTTTCTAAAATGTTTTATGTATATTACATAATTAATTATACGTATTATGTGCAATTGAATTACAAAGTTTGAAGATACTTGAGACTTATTGATAGAAGTTGTAGACGTACGTATGTTCTTATCCATTTTCACATACTGTCAAAAATCAGTTTGCTTTCTATTTTAATGCTTCTTTCATTTTCTTTTGAAGTGACAGTACAAACAAAATATTGATGATTTAGAGTGCACATTTGTACTATTCTTTAGAAATACATGTTAAGCTTTTAATTCCTTTTGAAATAATTAAATAGAAATATTGAAAAATGTTTTTGATCAACAGTTTTATTGGCAATATTTTTTGACATTTTCCATTTGTCAAGCTGCCATGGAATTTAAAAGAAATGCACTATTGGTATTTTAGAACTTATAAAAAAAATTTAGTCAAAAATAGCAGTACGAGAAGGGTATATGGCTACACCTAAACCTAACCGAATTTTAGGTTTGAGCTAAACACTCGTTCACAGAATTTCGGCCATTGGTTGATTCACATTTTGACTTAAAACTTTGAAATTAGCTAATTTACAGGGTGAGGCAAAACTTACTGCTAATTGGTTCTGAGTGATGTTGAAAATCCTTGAAGCCATAATGGGGCTTTAAACTGTTCAATGTGTATATTCTTCAGAGAAATGTCTATTCTTCTTTTAAATAGAGATAATCGTGGTGCACCCATTAAGTGTCCAGACTCGTATAGAAAATAAGAAATTCTGTACAGCAAACTTTAGTTACATAATCGGAGGAGTGTAATAGGTATAAAAATATATTAAGAGCGTTTCTCAACATAAGATCCATTCCTTGCTACGCACTTTTCCAATGTTAGTGGAGTTCCTCAAATACACTGCTAAATAATGTTAATCTCATTTTCAATCCGTTCATTTACAAACTCTCTGGGGCTTTTAGGCGAGTCAAAAGTTTTTCCAGCTAATACTTCTTTAGAAGACGAAAAAAATAAAATCTGAAGGGACTAAATCAGGACTGTATGGGTGGATGGGGTAGCTTTTGGATGCCAGATCTTTGAATTGTCTCCTGAACAACATTTGCCTGGTGTATCAGTGCATTGTCTTGAAGAAGCCACTAATATCGCCCTCTCTGTAAGAAGAGCCCTTCGAATAAAACTTTGGTAGTGTTGTCCAGCCAAACTGACTCTTTTCGAGATGGTCTACAAGCACAATTCCACGATAATCATAAAACACAGTCAACATGAATTGACGACGATGTGACCGGATCTTTCTGAGGTTCTCCCTCTTTTGAATTTACCTAATTATCCAAAAGTAAATCGCACTTTTTTTGGGTGATGCAGCACCATAGCCTTGTTGTAACAGAAGACTGATGATGTCAGAGGATGATCTGTTAATTCTTAGAAGAAATTTGATAACAGAGCGTAATGCTTCACATTCACTAACATTTGCAGCCATTGTGAATAAATGCTGTACAAATTTGTGGCATTTTAAATTTGAATATTAAATTACAACCCCTTTCAAAAGTAACCGTAACAGTATGAAAAAGTGATTAAGTCAGCAAAATATTGTTTCCAAACGAATTCCATAATTTTTTTCTGGATCAATATTTTTTAATGAATGTTTTCTCCATTGTTCAGGCAGATGGCAGCAAGGCACAATATTAGAAATGTCATTAAAAAATATTGATCCAGAATTCGTTTGGAAACAATATTTTGCTGACTTATATTCACTTTTTTATACGGTTACAGTTACTTTTGAAAGGGGTACAAAGAAATCTGTTTATGCACCTATCTTATCCATAGATATTTTATACAAAAAATTAAAATCGTCTCATGGCTAGTCGGGACCCTTAATGGGCGCATCAGTATCTACCAATTCTATTATATCTTGCTCAGGATTGATTTTTTTGCCATCAAATTCATTTTTTCAGCGGCCCATCATGTGGCCCCAATTTGTTTCACACTAAAACTTCTCGAGAGAATAAATATTATTCACTGTGCACAAATAAATGGGATGCAAATATTGCCATCTGTTTGACTATGAATCCTCGCATATAAACCGGTGGATGCCATTTTTGTTTTGTAATTTAAGTTACTCCGGGCATGGCAGTGGCTCCAAGTATCTGATTGTGGACTCGCTCAAATCCAGTCTCTCCAAAGCACAGGTGCTGCTATTTGGTTGCAGCTCGGGCCGGTTACGAATGGAAGGTCTCTATGAGCCTCACTCCTCCTTGTTGACTCATTTGATAGCTGGCAGGTAGGGCTTGTTTATGAACTATTGATGATGTTGTATTAGATTAAATCACTAACCGGGTTGATAATAATAACTTATCAACAGTTGTTACCAAATTCAGAAAAAATAAACTAAAATTTGCTATTTTAATCGATTTTTATGTTTGAACTTAGCAATCAATTTAGTTTACTAATAAAACTCGGAAATTTTATGAAATTGTTAGTAAATATAAAGGGGCAGTTATTGAATGTTGCACGCCTCAAAGGTGGACCATAAGTCCCTACCCTCAGCCAATTTGATATTCAATTCCCGGTCGGTATCAAAGGTGTCTTGATGTGTCTGAGCACTTATGAACATTTATAGTGTTCTGCCGAATCACTTATTAGGCAAGTTCAATTCCATGGCATCCACTTTCTCCATCCTTCTCGGTTTGCTGCCCGGTCCTTCAATTCTCTATAGGTGTTTGGTTTGAATTC
>JAUYWI010076486.1:0-13692 GCA_034780595.1 Parotoplana pacifica
GGTATAGTAGCGGTCCTAGTACTGTTCCTTGTGGAACTCCGGACATTACGGGAACTTCTTACGAAACCTGACCTTCAATAATTACTTTTTCCATGGATTTTTGGGTGTATCTTTTTTTGTATACAATGGTTCTTTTTTGTTATTTCAAGTATCAGGTGTTCGTCCACTTGAGTGGTAAATTGTTCACTGATGTTATATAAATTTTCAATATTCCTTTCTTACCGTGGTTTTCTCGGATTTCTTCTTGAACTTCGTGATAAGTTATGATCAGTATTGATGTCAGCTTCAAGATAGTTGCGTAATTTTGCATCTTTAACGGACTGCGATGTATGTATTTAATTTGATATCGAGAAATGTCTACACTGCTCTTTCATTTGTATCGTTTTCTCATATCTTGTTGGAATATTGCATTATGTTTGCAGAAATCATCTTGAGTTGCTTGTACCAATCGGGTCTTCGATTTCTTGTCCGTATGGTACACCTTCTCCAACGATTGCAATTTAGTTTCCTATTAGAATTAAGTAATCTTTTCCATTGGTATTACCTATAAGATCTTCTATCTGATTATTCATTTCTTTAATTTCGTCATCTTTGTGTTGTGAAGTTGGCATGTAGACTGTATTATAGTTATGTTCATTGAATTTAATTCTGATCATGAGAAGGTTTTCGCTTTTCTGGAGTGTCTTAATTTATTCCTATGTTGTGCTTGTCGATAATGATAGTTACTCCTCTTGTTGCTTCTGCCATCTGAATCCTTTGTTGTTGCCTTTCCAATGGGTTTAACTGTTTCACTCTTATAAGTTGAAATTGATTGAATTAAAAGAAAAACCATAAACTAATTAATTTTTTTACAGCTTATTGAACAGGTAACCTACCTAATTAAAATATATGTAGACAATTTTTTTAGAATCTAAAACAATATGAATTTGATACATTAATAACAAAAGTTTGTTTATACTCATGTTATATTTAAATTTAGCGCAAACTGTATTTTTCAATGGCGACTATCATTATTTGGGCATGAATAGTTTTTCGTCCATAAAAATAGCACACAATGCTGCACATGAATACATCAGGTGGTGACGAATTAACTTGTACTGATGAAGTGAGAGTATATAAGAATGAAAGAGAGGAAGAAGAGGTTAAGAAAATATCAGAAAACTTAACCGAAGACAAAGTTGATCTTGTAATTCAAGGACAGGTATGTCTATTTCTTTGCATTTATTGTCAAAATGAAACATTTTGTCAAAATATTAAATACATTAGTTTTGTTTTGATATAACTTTTACATCTTATTTGGAGTTTATTAAATTAGGTAGTAAGAAGCCTTAATTAAAAGCTAAATTTGCATATACTTTTTGTAATATTTAGCCATCTGCAGTAGGATATAAATAGTTTATATTCAGCTTAATGAACAATTTATAGTCATTAAAAAAACAAGAATTAGCACCAGTTTATCGGGACAAGAGACTAATCACCTGGCCAATATAGTTAACTTGCCTTGGTCATCTGGTTCAGGGTTGAAATATATAATTGTCACTGACCAAGTAGATATTCATAATTACACTTAATAATTATCAAATGGTCTGACCAAATAAAAATGAATGGAAACATAGTATTAAGGGGGTGGGGGTGAATCCAGAGATATTTGCTCTAATTAATTAACTTTATATGGCTGTAACTAACTCAAAAACTATTTGAGATAGAAACCTGATTTAATATTCTAATTAATCCAGACAATCAGGAGAATGTTTGATGTTATTTTTAAAGCATAAAAATATTTTGTTATAAAGCTACAGTAATCAAATCAGTTTATTAAAAAATATACCAAAAACTGATCTTCAAAAATTTTCTCCTATTTCAGGGCACTCACTTTTAAACTTTCATAACATATTTTTAGTATCACTATGACATATTTTACAAATATTAATTTACATCTTTGTCTATATCAGTGGTAAAAGCCCTTTAGAAATATGGGGCAAATCTGGAATTGTCAGGACCAAATATAGAAAGTGAATTTAATGTTATAATTATTGATGCTGGAGCACTCCTTTTCTACAATGAGATGGCAGCAAAGTGTGTTACTCTTCACTTTGCTCACCAGCACTATGATTATGATATGATTTTGCTGGCTCAACCTCCCAGTCCTGGTTCATTGAAGGTTTCACAGTACAATTCTGCCAAAAGGGGTCTGAACAGTTGGGTCTTATAATTCATCAAATATAACTTTCTCTATATATAGACAGTCATCTATGTACTGGATTTCAAACAATATTCCATCACATGAATTACACTAAAAAAATAGAATAGTTTTATTTTATTGATTTAAAGAAGGAAATGCATCTATCTAGTGATAATTTTTTCATCTTTGCATCTTAAATTTCAAAATTTTCCATATATGCTTGGCTCTTTTGCTCCAATATTCTACTGATACCATACCCTACCTACCATATCCAAAGCTGCACTGTGTGAATGCAATTTTTGACAATATGTCTAAACCTGCATGGATTTGGCCAAAACACCTTTTGCTGATTTAGAGGGTCCAAATACTCAAATTTTGCAAATGTTATCAAATACAATTAAATTTTAGTGTCAATTAAGTTTGCACTGTGTGCATATATAGGCTTGGCTCTTATCTCATCATAAAATTCTTTTCTGCCAAAACAGGCCACAATTATCTTATCATCTTATCATATAAACTGCAATTTTTGTGAAATTAGCATTGCTTGATTAACCCTGCATTGTACCAGAATAGGCCATTGTGCCTCAAACCATGATGATTGCAAATTAGTGAAAAAGTATATGTTATAAAAAAATATTGCCAAACAAAATAAATACCAGAATAATAACATGTAATAGATAACTGGCACCAACAATTTCTTACACAGACACCTTCTAAGTCAACCATGTTTTCTCTAATTTCAAAATTTGAAGGAAAGGATGGGTAAAACATGATCTCCAGTTTGTGATGGTCTAGTATTTTTAAATGCTAGTGTAGGTGTTTCTGATAGTTGGGTTATTTGGTCAGTTTGATGCCTTGTAATCAGAGACTGTAAATAATACTGGAGCAGTTTTATGAATAATTCTGTGTACAAACATAACTTCGAATTTAATGCATTTTCTAATAGGTAACTAACAAAGTCTTTGTAGAAGTGGGTTTGATGATGTCTGCCAGGCTGAATTGGTTTATAGTTGGGCTGCTGTATTTTGCATGATTAGTAATGAGTTGCAGAAGTCTATGTGATAATACTAAGCTGATAACAAGGTAGCATATACAGTCCAGAGGTAAATAGTGAACTACACTGCAGATTTGTTTGTATTAATCCCCTAGGATCTGGGACACTATAATCAAGTTATCTAGAAATCCTACATGTGCGATACAGTCCAGGTATGAGTAAAATGTGTTAATTTATTAAATGTTAGTCACTTTAGCTATATTTGAAATATTTATAATATTTTAAAAATAATTTCCAAATTTGAAAGGTGGTACAGTTTCTTTTGATGTGAGGTGAGATGATGCTCCTAGAACCAGGAGACCACATACTTCAATGACTGACAACAATTTTGATCTTGTTGCAGCAACCTAACTCCCCAGTCCTACCAAATCTCAATAACAAGCATTTCAAAAACATTTCAGAAACATTGGTTTTATTATGAAGGAACTTGACTTAAAACATTACCTTCAATTTTGTGAAAATTTCTTATCTTACCTAGATGAAAATGCAGAAATTATTGACTATATATGTTGGTCGGTTGAAGAAAGTTTTAAATTAAATCACTATAATTGCCTTTACTGGGCTGATTCAAATCCACATGTGATTCTGGAGCATGAAGTAAATTTACCAGGAATTACTGTGGATTGGAATTTGTAGTGATGAACTCACTGGCCCTTTCTTTTTTGATGCAACAGTTACTGCAAACACCTACCTTTAGATGCTAAAAGAACAATTTTTACCAGTCATTGCACATATGGATTTGGATCCACTAAAAGGTTCTGAGTAGCAGCATAGCTGTTGAACTTCAATGTCAAGATGAACAGGCATTGCTAAGAATGGAATCAGAGAGCATTGCAGATACAGCTGATGAAATAAAGCTGGCAAAAACATTATAAAGTCAAATGTTTTGAGATGATCTGCAAATGAGAAGCACACAGTCAATGAAGAATTGACAAAGATGATCATAGAAAAAGAGAAAGGACTTACATTAGTGTATTTCATACTGAGTTCCCTATTTTTGTGTAATTACATTACATTGAATAGGTACACACCTATTTCAATTTGTGTTCCCACTATTTTAACTTTAGCAGATGTGTATTTAACATTTATTGTGAAATTTTTAATATAACATTTACATTTATTAAATATATTACCTTTTATTAAAATCTGTATATTTCCTAAACATTGGTTTATCAGAGACTTTAATTTTGACTTCTTTGGAGGGTCTTAATTAGTTATAGTAGTACAATTTTATGTGTGATTTATTATAGTGAGTTCTGTTAAAAACATATTTACTACAACTTTACCAAACCAGAGTATAACAATACTTGTCTTTTTTTATTGAATCAAAGAGGAGCAGTAACTTTGTTTCAGTATCAATTTTTCATGTGTCCATGGGAGTTAGGTATTTTTCACTCCCCCTATGATTTTGCCATGTACTGTTTAAATTCTGTACTGAAGCAGTATAAAATTCTGCAATTATATCACTAAGTCATTTATGAGATTATTCTGGGATTTCAAGGATTTTGAACATAATTTCAACTTTTACAAATAAAATTATCTATCTGCTCACTTGTGATGGGTTCAGCTCCAAGTGTTTTCTTGAGATTTTTAATTTTGTTTAATCTAATGCCTGAAAAGTAAACAGATTTATTAAAGTTTAAATAAAGAAGTGGCAATGGAATGGCTATAAGGTGTAGAATGGAGGTTATTAACATATGCTGTACCAGGTTATTTGTTGTAATGCTATGTGCTAGGTGCAGTCTCACAGACCACAATATGTACTTAAAACACATGTAGTTAATTATTTTTAAATGAAATTCATATTTGTTTAATCAATTGTTAAATATAGGATACATCTACATATAGCTAGGTATGTAATATTCAGTAAATTACCCAATGGAGAGAGGAAACCAGATTTCTTTGCTTCTAGTCTATGATTCATATGCATGTACAATTGTACATACAATATTTGAGAAACCATAGATATAATTCTAATATTATGAAGACTGGCTACAAAGTGATATATCTACTAGTGATGATGAGTGATTATTCATTTGAACAGATTGATTCTGATGAAGTAAATGTGGAGATTGCTGTCAATACAGCACCAGATGGTACACAATGCAGCCTTGATGCACCTCAATGTTGACAAGCTGTTTGCTGTAATATTTGTAATTTGAATAACAACCCAATAGGTCCAAAGTCACAACATGCAAGAAATGCCACAACACCCAATGAAGCCTGGAAATTTTTTTACTGATGATTTAATTGAGATTTTGTTTATTCACACTACTAACCAACTAGAGCAATATAAAAGAGAACATCCCAATGACTGGTGACAACTATAAGTCTTCAGTGCCATGACCAATAGATACTGACAGAAATCAATGAATTCCAGCATTAGTACTATGGTCCAAAATCAATGGTAACATATTTTGCTGTGCTGCGATGTCACACAATCTATTTTAATAATTGGTTCACTTCAGTGACAGACATATACAATATTTTCAAATATGAGTGTAAGCAACATTGGACACCAGTGACAAATGTCACAGTTGATGAAATGATACTCAGTTTCTGTGGTTAATGTCCAATAAAAGTATATGACCAATCTAAACCAGATTGCTATGGTATCAAAGTATTCATGATGTATTATGTAGACACACAATATCTGTACAATATGGATCCATAATTCATGGACAATGTGAAATTAGCTGCTATTCTGGACCTAATGTGCTAAAGTGCCTGGTATCCTTGCTGAGTTGCCTCCTGGTATAGGAATATGTGCTGATAGATTGTTTGCACACATTCTTTAGTACAGTGTTGTGATTGCAATTTTACTCTTTTGGGAACTGTCAATGTAAACCATCAATTTGTACCTCTTTCCATGTGTCCAGAACATTTGAGAGGCAATCCAGAGTTATATACAAGATTTTTATTTACCAATGACTGTTCAGTAGCAAACTTTGCAGCTAGACATGCTCAACAGAATTTCAAAAATTGGCATTCCTTAATTAATAAAAATAATTCATCAGTTGATCACAGGCCTATTCCATAATATCTTGGAAAACACCTGGAAAATGAAATAGTTAAAAAAACATACAGGAACACTGGACCCTCCTTTCATATTAGTTTATGGAACTTATCTTCCTCTCTCTTAGTCAGGAGACTACATACCATTCAAGTTTCTATTGTCAAATCATTGCTGCTGTTCCAAGTTAGTTGTTCAAATTTCACTTTATTTCAGCTGAAACTATTTTTTTGTTTTATTATGCTAAACAAATCAAATAATAGATAGCTAAGATTTGTAAAACACCATAACTAAAACTATTTCTGTTATTTAATTCAGTACATGACTTTTGGGTCCTGTTATTTAAGTTTCATTTATAGAATATTCCTGGGCATTGGTTGCCAGTTGATTAGTGGATTTCCAGATTTAGAAGAATTTTTGATTTTTTAAAATTTTCAAAATTGTCATCTGCTGTGGATTTATATTTTCATAAGTAATAACTTTGAGAATGAAATTTAAGTGAAAATATTTTTATAAAGAATCAATATATTTATTTGACAATAATTAGATGGGCATTATTCCCAATAATCAACCACTAGCTGCTTTTCCCTGGAGTAAGACAAGCCTATATCAATGATGTTAAATACTGTAATTGATAATTATCTCTCAATTCTTATCATCCAATGATAAGCCAACAAACATTTGAGAAATTCCTAATCTATGTCAAAATATTAATTTTGACTAAACATTAAGATTTAATTAAAAAATATAAATGACAAAAGTTGGATATTTCACCATAATTTGGTTGGTAAAACACACTTCCCTCCATAGAATCTATGGAAGCAAAGTGTTTTTTCAACCTAACTGTTTTTAGCTCAGTAACTGAAATTACATGCTTTCAGAGTCATAATAAGTCATAGCTACTCTGTCAAAGTCATCTGCACATAGCATCTGTTCTTAACTCAGCTCCTAACTCTAAAAGGATGGCTAACTTTTTAAATTCCAAAAGATGGGCTCCCAAACTTCCTAAGTATTAAAACAATGCACATAAATATATTTTTGTGTTGACAATGAGATGTCCTAACCCCAACACAACTAACTACTTCTACATCAAAACATCATGCTTTCATTGGATCAACTATTTCTCAGAGATAGTCTTCTTCCTCACAATCTCAATCACATCACCTGTAGCTAGTATTTTCTTGCTTTGAGATTTTTCTCTCTTCAGCTAGCCTACATATATTTCTTTTGTTCTTTCCTGCTTGATGCTGACCACAGAACCAAAGCCAATGATGAGTTTTTTTATTATTGATCTTAAACATACATATATTAGAGATAGGTAGGTAAAATGATTATTTTTTAGGCTACATAGGACTTGAATAAAATTTCTCTGGCTAGGTTTCTGAAATGAAATTGTTTTTCTTAATGCTGATCAATCCAAGTATGTTTAATTGACGTTGTTCTTGTTTAGTTTACTATTTTGGGGCATCTTACATGCATGTGTTTACTGTAATTGAGTATTTTTTACTTATCCTTTGTAGACTTCGTTGGACTTTGATTACAATAGCAAAAATGGTTCTGAAGCAGGTAAGTTTAAATATTTTTACTCTTTCTTTTAATGCACAAATACAAGAGGTGTCCCAAAAGTAACTATTTTTGTTTTAAGTTTTTAAGTTTTTTTATTGCTGGAGGGTAACCAGCTACCGAGTAACCAGCTACCGAACTTCATCAGTGACGAGATAGGCTATTGGAAGAAGATTCTCTAAGTTGAAGTCAAATATTTTATTGGACCAGAGTGTAGTGTGCACCAGAAAATTTTGAGCAGCTTCACCGCGAAGGAGAGAATTTCTGGAATTGATTGATCACGTTGGATGAGGCGTGGCTACTCTTCTTCGATCTGGAGATTACGGAGCAGAGCAAACAATGCCTTCCAAAAGGCGCTATTCCCCCCTCAAATCGAAGGCAACTCCTCATCAGGCAAACGTAATACTTTTAGGATGACAAAGACATTGTTCATATTGATTTCCTCTCTGATATGACATCCAATACTGATTATTATTACTGTGATCTTCTTAAAGAGTTTCGTAATTGTATGCGTCATAGTCATGTTGGAAAACGGTACTTTGGTGTCTTGCTCCTTCATAATAATGCAATACAGTCCAGGTGACTCAGAATTAACTTCGATCATTCGATTGGGATCAACTTCCCCACCTTCCTTCCATACATTCTGATTTTTCTTAGAGTACACTATTGTGGATCAAGGCAAGAGTTGGAGAATCGAACGGGGATATCCTCAAAACCATTCCAAAAGACTCGTTCAGACACAATATGAGAAAACTGGTATACCAATGGACAAAATGTGTTCACATACATGGGGACAATATCGAAAATGTCACAGATGAACCCGCATAAACCTACTAAATAAATAATTTTTCATGAAATTTTATATTCTTATTATTTACCACCTACAGACAATATGCTACAAATTTAGTCAATCTGAATTAAAAGGGAAAGTTATAGCATTTATTTCGTTACTTTTGGGACACCCTTCATATATTTTTACAAAAATCATTAGTATTCTGTACATAAATTTTATACGGCGTGTTCTCTTTTGGTTTTAGCTCTCAATGTTCCATTTCCACTCTCGAATCCTCGCTTCCATCCTTATTTCCTTCCTCAATACTCTCCATACACCAATGGAATGCCTCATGGATTTGTGAGTACATTTACATAATACTGCGGCGGCAGTAGGCTGATGCTGTCATTCTGAACACAATGCTGAAAGCTTTGATTAGATAGGGTGACGAAGAGACTATCATAAGCTCTTTCGTCAGGTTTTGAATAAGTCAGCAAACGTGGTAGGATACAAATGTTGGAATTTAGTGCACGGTGTTTACTGTTGGTTTCTTTTTATCTATAAGTGGGTTGTTATGCTTTCTGCCAAAGTGTTTTTCTAATTTCTACTCCCGGTCATCTGTTTTCATGAAATCGCTAATAAGTTATTGCGAAACTAAATGAAGAACCCAAGAGATTTCAATTGATTTTGCACTCGACATGTTGGTAGTAATGATCACAAGTAGGAGTCATGTTACATATACATATCCATTTTTTAAAAGTACACAATTTATAGATATGAATCAGATGTCTATATTAAAAATATATAAATATAGATTATGAAACATTCTAGGGAATTCTCCACAGCGTATCAATTGGTGTTCATCAGAACTAGCGACATGCCATAACATTTCCACGCCTAATTATATCAGTAAATTTTATTGAATGATCTAAAAAATGGAAATCGGTTACAAGGCATGCCAAAGGGCTAATCAACGTGCGATAGAAAGCATTTTAATGATGTTGCACTTACTCAAGACAGCTCTGTTGAGGACCAGCTTTTATATATTAAAAATCCTTGCGTAGTGCATAATAGTTGTGTAGGCTGGGCTAACAATAATCCAACTGCTTAATTGGATCAAATGACAATTTAAAATTCTATTTTGTGTACTTTATTCCCGTCGGTAACTTCTTAACTACCTGCAGAATGTGTTTGACATATTTTTCTAATCTGCCCGTATCTCTGCCACAGCTTAGCTAGCCGGTACGTAGCGTGCCTGACCGAATTCCCATCATATAACCAATATTTCTTTGGCATGTGTTTTGTCTGTGTGCGTGTGTGTATCGTTGCGCTGCGCTACTTATAGACAAGTGGTAGTGAAAAGGGAGAGATATCTTGATTTGTTGGGTAACCTATGAATGAAATTTATCTGGTAGAGTACTCTTACTCGTGTAACATTTTGCCTTTTAATTGGTTCAGATGTTGTTGTACTTTATGCTTGGGGCAGGTGGTCGAGTGTTTTGTATGAAAGATTAATTAGTTGGGTAGTTAATAAATATGTGTGAAAGTGATTTGACAGGAGTGTTGCTGGGTTAGGAAATGATTAGGTTGCTATGGTTTCAGTGGTTACTGTCCATAGATTAGTTCTGAGAAGACGTAGAACTACATCCATGCACTGAAATTGTTGATTTTCAAATACAGAAGGACAGCCAATTTCTATGTCCTGAAACAATTTAACTTTGTGGAGATAGGGTGTCTAGTTTTACCACTTTTAGCACAAGAAGGCCAATACACACGAGTATATCTGTTTGTGAAACATGTTTTATCAAATTTGTTTGATATATGTGTTGAGACCTCTCCATCGGTATCTTTATTTAATTCACTATCTTGATTCGATTAAAAATATTTAAAGGTTATATTGTTACTGAATTTCGGTTACACATATATTCTAAAGTACAAGCACAATGGCACTATTATAGTTTAGTTCCAAGTATGTTGATGAATATTAGAATAGGTATTGATATGTTGTGTATTGTTTCTAAGGATAGCAGGTACCTAATGTAAACTATTTAATAGATTATTAAATAAACGAGGAGGTTGAACTCTGATATCATAGGCTAGTAGGTAGCTTAGTATGGACGGATCTTATGAATATAGTTGAAATAGATTTATTATTATATTTAAATCTAGAATTGTTTTGGAGAAATTAAAATTTAATGTATTGTATTCTAGCCTATGTATCACCACCTTTCAATCTATTTATAAAGCTATGTTGTTAGTAATGTAAAATCTAAAACAAAGCAAACAGCTGCAAAGATCAATTTCTAAATTGTCGACGGTTTATTGCAGAGACTACCAACTTTAAATAAATCGGAGAAGTACATCATTAGGACAAGAAAACATAGAAAGGTTATCAAATGAGAGTTTGTCCATGTCTAATAGTTTCTCTTTGCTGTTGGTTTCTGGTAGCTAGCTCTTTACGAAGCAGTAGCACTTCCAAGATTTGGAGATTGAGGATATCCGAAGATGATCCAATGATGGACGTGTGGAATAGAGATTTACAGATGAGATGGTTAGTGTGGTGAAAAAAACGTATTTCTTCACATGTGCGTGTAAATGTCTGGTGCAGGATGCACAAATGTCTTTATAACCGACGAGTTTGCGTTTACATAGAAAATTTCGAAAGCAACTGTTAGTAAGAGGTTATGCTGATGAAGGGTCCTTATTCTTTCTATTGAGCGCTTGTAGAGAAGTAGAGTGGTGGCTCACTCTTACGTTGAATTTATATTTCCCAAAATGTTTTTGTTAATTGAAAAAAGTATTCAATCGAGCTTCTCTGGGCATTTTACTTTCCATAGTAAGTCAACTATTCTAGTAGTAGGACAATCGTGAATTACATATTAGGTGCTTAGTAGTACACTGGTTGATTGTTACAGACACATACTAATACCAAATATTAAAATTTGCTTAGTTTTGGAGCTTATCGATTATTGATCAAAGTTGTGACGTCTAATCTTCTCCAAATAACGTCACTGCTTTATTTGTCAATTTATTATTAAACGACACGGTTGGATTTTAGTTAACCAAACGGTCAAATGTTTTCTGGACTGTGTCGGCTTCTCATTTTTCCAACTTTGTTGCGTATTTTGACAAAAATATGTACGCGAAAGCAAAATCAGTGATTAATGAGCCAAATGGCCAGTGTGTAATTGTTAAGGTAAGTGAGAAAATTCTCAAATTGTGACTAATCATTTTTAAAAATGAGTGAGGTTCGGTTGCTAAGATATTGAACTGTTAGCTGGAATCTAGACTATAATTCAGAGAATTACACCGTTTATTCATTTCTTAAGTCGTCTTTCCTAAGTTCACATAGCTTTATGCAGCTCTGCGTAGAAATGAAATGTGTTATTCGTGTGGTCCAATGTGTATTTGGTAGTGTTAACCTGATTGTTTGGATGTAAATAAGTGTTTTATTTAGTTTGCTATAGGTAGTAAGGTATTCTATTCGTTGGTCCACTTACTGCACCTTCACATTCAGACCTATCCAGCTTTTATGGTTAGCCTTTTTCGATGTCGTGCATATAATTTGACTACTTTTTATGATACTAAAATACTGGAGTTTTGATAACTTCATAGTACTATGATAACCTCTGGCCAACATCTCCACTGTGAGTACTGTGAACTCTAATTGTACCTTTATTCAATGTTGTGATTTTGGTCACCGTATTGTTATCATCATTGTAAGTTCAGTGACTAAAATTCAAAGTGTCTGCTTAATTTAGTAATAATTTTAAAGTTTTGATGATTTATTGTTTAAGGTTTTGTAATTAAAGTTGTTTTACGCATTATATTGCCGTAATTATTTAGTATCTCTGGGTTGTAATAGTTATATGGTGGCAGTCAGTTAGTATTGACATGTAAGTATTTCACCAAAGTGTAGGCACCTCCTTTCGCTGAGTCATATATTTCTCTGCTCCTCCTAGCTGTGTGTTTACAATACAGAAGTAAATCGTCCTACTTTCTTCCAGCGCTTGCTTGTCATGTTTCTTCCGTCTTAGCTGCCTGAAAGTGTTTTTCTCTGCCGCAGCATGTTATTTTTAAGAACCTAGATAATAGTGTGTATAATAGCTTGGCTTTAGTTCCGCTTACTACTGGGGGGATTGAGTGGATTGATGGTGCAGTTTAGGGCTAAGACGACGTGGCTGTAATGAATGGATTCAGCTCAATAGTGTTTGATGAAATGGTGATTTATTGGGGTAATTTTAAGGGGATCTGATCCAAGCCTGACATGTAAGACAGTGTCACAATTTGACACTAATAGATTCCGTGTATATGTAGGCAGTGCAGCGGTGGTTTGTGAAAAAGAAAATATTTTAAAAATTGCTATTAAGTGAAAGTGAAGTTATAATGATAAATTCTAACATTTGTGTTTTGGAGTATTTTTAATCGAAGTTTGTTCAACTTATTACCACTCACAGTAATGCCCTTGTTTCTTCCAAAATTGTCAACAAACCGCAATGAAGACAAAATCGATTGATAATTTTTTCGTCGTGTTTTTGAGTGAATTTTCTGAAATATTTTTGATAATAATTGTTTACCTTCAAAAGGGCATTTTCACAATTATTTTATGTTCTCTTCTTCAGTATTTAATTTCAACATGTACTTTTGCATGCGCATTACTGATATTAAAATAACTAGCGTTCTGTTTCTATTGCATTCCCTATAACCTAATTGATTATGGGTTAGGGTCGCACCAACTTCTTCTACATGTTTGACCGATTGTGAGTTGAATTTTGGACAGATTAAACTTTGGTGCAAAGAATGAGATCGTTGAATGCAATAGAAACAGAACGCTAGTTATTTTAATATCAGTAATGAACGTTCAAAAGTAAATGTTGAAATTAAATACTGAAGAAGAGAACATGAAATAATAGTCAAAATGCCCTTTTGAAGGTAAACATACATTCTTTTTGCCCCCTTATTATGTATCTATCTATAGTGTTCTGCCGAATCAGTTATTAGGCAGGTTCAATTCTATGGCATCCACGTTCTCATCCTTCTCGGTTTGCTGCCTGGTCCTTCAATTCTCTATAGGTGTTTGGTTTGAATTCTTCTAACATCCCCTTTCT
>JAUYWI010076497.1:0-13691 GCA_034780595.1 Parotoplana pacifica
CACTTATTGATTGATTAATATAAAATAATTGTTTTTAAATTAAAAAATTCTAATTCATTTTGCTCACTAGTGTATGTTTAATTAGGTTGATTCACAGTTTATTTGTGTTGTTGAACTTGACGTTCTATAATTCTAAAGTTTTAAAGATTCGCATTATGGAAATATTCCTCTGAATTCAGGACCGATGAACGTCTACATTTCTGATTTGTGAAAAGAAACACTGATTCAGATACTCTTCTAACTTGCTTTTATTTGTAAATTGTGATGTTTTCTTTATAGATAACGATTTTTTCTAAAATAGATGTTAAATGTTCCACTGTAATGGTTTTATTACATTTGAAAATCAATAATTCCCGTTGGAATGTACTTTTTAATAGTTTAGCTCCTAATTATTTCGTTTGTTGCAGGTGATAGTATTTCTTATTTTATCCGTTTCAAACTTGCTTCAGGTTGGAAATTAGGACGCTTGGAAAATTTAAATATTTCAAAGTGGTACAAGAAGTAATATGTGCTAAGTTTTGCATTACAAATAAATGGAAACTATATCATCATGTGAATTAACGTTTATTATAATTACCTTTAAGAAATTGTTTATAATCTTCTGTGTCATGGATAGGAAACTATCACTAATCTCAATATTTCAGTCATTTTTTAACCCTCGCTGATGAAGGGGGTTACGTATCTCTCTCTCCATCTTTTGGGCTGCAATTTTGGAGAATTTTTGTCACTATTGAACTAAAAATATATTATTTTGAAAAATACATTTTTGCATAAAATTCGAAATCAATGTCCATTGAATTTAACATGATTCCCCTATTTTTGCTCACATCGATTTTTTCCTATTTTTTTACACTGAGATTTACCAAGGGGCTAAATGTTATCCCAATTCATCCATTAGACCACGGGGGGGGTATACACTCCTTTTATCAACGCCATATATCAGCAGAAGGTTTTAAGAGAAATAAAAGTTTTAGTTAATTAATTAGGTTACTTTTTAGCTAATGCATCCATTTTAATTAATTTAATATGAAATTTTTATCTACGTTGTCTTTTAGTTTAAAACTTTATACTTTTAAAGATGCTTTTGTTAATTAGAAAATATTGTATTACACACGTGCTTAGAAATAGATATCAGAATTAAAGCAACAATTCTGGTAGTTTGAAAATGGCATGAAAATGAATGTAGAATAAAGTCTATCCTACAGACAAACAATATTTAGTGAATACTTTTACTTTAAAATATTGGTCTCCTACTTATCGGATAACTTAATTCAAGAAAATATGCCGTCATTGAGGGATATGAAACAGACCATTGATTTATACAATTGATTAAGGCGGGTATTTTACTGATGAAAATAATTTAGTTTTTCTAACAATGGCTTCATAGTCATTCAGCTAGGTCACGGTCACTTCTAACAGCAATTTCCAATTGTAGTACTTATTTTTTTATTTCTCTTTTCACTATGCATATATGTAGGTATGTATGATGATGGAATAATTTATGCATATCTTTTGTCTTTTGTAGGTACAGATTCGGGAGTTGAAAGGTTAAGATCAGAGGTAAGACATTTTTATTAGTTAGATAAGACAAGCATTTATAAAATGTATGGCTTACTCAAGGTAGATACTTATTATTTCTCAAATTGAAAATTCAATATGCTGGTAGTACGAATATATTCGTTAAACATTTAGAAAAGGTAATATGAATTATGTTGTTTGTTTTAAATAACATTTGCTTATATTAGTTTTATCTTATCTAAATTGAATGGTTTAATTAATTTTAGTCAACGTGGTTTATCTTCAAAATTAAGTTGCCTAATGTGACTTTTACCTTTTTGTAAAATGTGAAATAATAAGCAAAACTATTTTAT
The DNA here is from genome assembly GCA_034780595.1 of Parotoplana pacifica. Taxonomy (NCBI): domain Eukaryota; kingdom Metazoa; phylum Platyhelminthes; order Proseriata; family Otoplanidae; genus Parotoplana; species Parotoplana pacifica. The sequence goes on from JAUYWI010076497.1 coordinate 1,872, forward strand.
ACATGAAAAGATAAAGTCATTTAATACTAAATTGAAATGCAATAAAATTATGTTATTTGTAAAAATGATATTTTGAAACGTTCTATGTGACTTCCAATTCAATGGTAAGAAAAATACGCTTATCAGAAAAGTAATAAGAATTGTTTATCGATTAATAATTTTTAGATGTAAGATTAAAGAATGTTTTATGTTAATTATTAGTTATCTTAATATCCAAATTTATAGTTTTGATTTTTTATTCTGCAATACTTCTTTTTTATGTTTAATTTTGTACTCCAATGAAGCCCGAAACTTAATTTGTTTATTATAAGTAGTAGTAATAAGATAATAATTAATTGATTCTTCGAATGCAAAACTTTATCCCGCATCATTAGCAGCACATCACGTCATAACTGTCTAGTTTCGGTTAGTATAGTTTGACTGAGTGGCATGGAAAGAAAACTGATCTTCCCCCAAGTATGGGATATCGTTAGCTACCAGACAGAATCCAAAGGCGAAAATTGATCAGACATATTTAATTGATGTCTGCTTTATACTGTTGGGTTGTATTATTGTTGGTTTAGATGTTAACCTTTCAGATTTCGTGAATTATTTTTTCAAAAGTATGAGTCGTGATGTGTCCCGTAAATGCACCTTTTCTATTATTCTTATAAATAGAAATCGTTGTGTAATTGTACAAACTATACTATAGAAATAAACATTTATTTTGAGTTATAATCATCAAGTTTCTAATGTAGAAGATATGAATATTGTTGATATGTTTTACCTATTTTGACTGGAAATGTCTTTGTATGTGTGATTTGGAGTTGATCCCGGCCTTGTTTATGTGTTGTAGTACTTAAATTTACTGAACCAGGGACACTACTGTTTATAGCAAATGTTTATGTTGCAAAATCTTTTTTAGTAGCGCTTCGATATTACAGACAACATGTTTTCGTGTATAGTCCAGTCATTCTAGAGCTGAACCTCAGGGAAATTGTTATACACCTTTTATAAATGGTTTCTAACTCAGACAAATGTCCCAAATGCTGGGAAAAGATCTTTTTAAATTCCAGTTCCGGAAAGTGTTTAAATTTTGACTCAAAGAATCCCCGATATATTAATTTTCTATCCATTTTTTATGTTTTTCCAAATGGCTTAAAATTTATAAAAGTTTTTTTTTAATTGGCATGGGAAATGTGTTTTTCTAAAAAAATACTTGTTAATTTTGTCAAAATTAGACTAAACCCTATACTACTTATATTTTGACACGAATAACATAAGATATTTATATGAAAACCTATTTCCCATGACCGTAGGACCAAGCTTATAACATCATCAGAACCCATTTGGATAAACATAAAAACTATGATTTTTTAAGGGATAGGAAATTAACATATCGGAGGTTCTTAGAGTCAAAATTTAAACACTTTTCGGAACTGGGATTTAAAAAGATTTTTTTTCCTGGTATTTATGTCATATATCTGAGCTGGAATCTATCAATTTCCCCGAGCTTGACCCTATTCTGGAGCTAGAATGTCTGAATTAGTAGTATGTATTTTTTTAAAATCTGCTGATAAATATAGCTTTATTTAGTACATTGTAGAATAGTAGATTTAATTAGATTATCGTAGTCGCTTCCCGTGAAATACCTACCTTTATTTTTAAAGCTATTTACTGATGAAACAGAATATGTTCGTAATTTAATTTGATAATTTCCAAGGAAATCTTAAAAAGCTTTTCTATGGACTATAATTTGCCTTTAATTTCATCAACCACCCCAGGATATTATTTCCCATTGAGGCTACGCTTTTTTTGTTGTAATTATTTTTTCGAATATTACATATATTTATTTCAGAAGGTTAGCTAACAGTAGTGGTAGGTTGAATTTAAAACTAAAATTAAGAATTCTGAAATAAGACTAAGGGGGAAATTCTTTATTGTACCTCCTACTAAAATTAGTCCTAGTTGATGCAGATAGTCATGTTTAGCTACGGACAGAAGGCTTTTATTTTCATTTTGATCTAGCAGCCTACTTGGTGATTTAATCAGTTATTTTATGGACGAATAAATTATAATTGAAATTTCTCTGATTGTTTGCTAGCCGGTTTCTATTAAATGAGTTTGTTTTTAATTTAAACAAAGTCTATTTGTTATCATTTAGAGCCTTATTAGTCTGTACTTTTGCTAACTCGGTTGTTATTTGTGCTCTTTGTATGGATTTATTTATATTATCTAAATTGCGAACATATAGAAGGGAATATCATTTCTATTTTTTTAATACACAACAATAAATAGGCTCCTAATAATTTCCTGTTTGATTTTATTCCAATGGTTTCAAAATTATTATAAAGATGTAGATTTCACAAGTAGGTTGTTGATTATTTAAAGTATAAATATGAATGTAATAAGAATTTGAGTTAGTATATCAACCTACTTTTTAAATGTCATGAATTTTGTTTTTAATTTGTAACTAATAATCTCGGTATTATATTCAAATTAGAGTTGATAGACGTACTTAGTTTTTGACATTAGAGAATGCAAACCGTGTGGGTACATTTAGTTAGTTATCGAAATTTCATGTTATTCTGAATTGTTTCGTAAGTAGCATTTTATTAATCGAATCTCTATAACTCAGATAACAAATGTTTCATTTAATAATTGGGGGTGGCCTAGACTTTTAGAGGTAACGAAAAATAGTACCTAGGCACTTTGTCATTAGGTTTCACAGATTTCTAAGATATCTGTAAGTAATTTTCAATTTTGTCTATGAAATGAAGGCTCTTGGTTTTCACACTTATACAGGTTCACCTAAGGTCTACTCTTAATCTGTTTGACCTGATAATGAAATAAATACCTAATATAACTGAATTATTATTTTTATTTTAAGTAATTTCAGTGTCTATATATCCGAATATTGAGTTCACATTACTAAAAGTACATATCTGCACACTTATCGGGGGAATACTTGTATGTTTGTATGTACGTATAAAGTGAATTGTCGATGCATTTTGACAACATAGTAAAGAACAGGACAAGTTTCCTTTTGACATAAATATTCAGAAGTGGAATTGTGACATCTATTTATGTAGTTGCTAAATAGCTGATTTCTTCCTCCATACCTCGTACATAACTGGAGGCTTTGAAGTTAGTGAACTTTTTATGTTTATTGGATTTATACTAACTAACCGTTCGTTTTGTGTGTTCTCCATGTATCATAATAGGTTTTAAAAGGTCATTTTATTTTGCATCTTCCTGATATGTACACGGTTTATATCGTGACCTAATTCAAGGCGGAAAATTAGCTGTTGCCTGTTCAGCATGGACATAACTAGGATCATCCTATCACAAAATGGATATTATTTCTTAAGGCTACTTTTGAGGTTGTTAATTCAGTTATTTCTAGCTTATAGTTTCTATTTTATTGTCGTTTATGAAATGCTTGTCATTGCATGTCCGATAATTAAAACAATTTTCTTTCCACATGGATGAAAGCAATTATCATGTTTTAAGATGACTATGAAGAATTTAAAATCTACATACAGGTGAACATGATAAATCTTGTATGTTATTATAGGAATTTAATATTTCGTTAGTAAATGTATGATTCAAAGACATCCAGATTAACAAGACTACAGTAGGTTGAACCATTTGGGTCTACATAGAAGTAAGGGCATTCTATGTCGATTTACTACATATTTCAAATCTTGCTATATATTTTTATGAGTTACTGATAACTAAAATTAGCACTTCTAGACTAATGGTGACAGGGACTGAACAAGTTTTAATTCACTTTAATATCGATTTGTCAGTTAAACTTTTTATCTTCATATTTTTGTAATCATTTTAAGGGTTGCCAAGAGCTTTTCCGGTTAGCTGCCACAGTATGTCTGTCTTGTGTTTTTATATTATTTTCCTTTTGTATGTGTCAATCAATAATTCTACACTATGGCACCTCTTATTGTGACAGACTTTGCACTTTTGAATTCACTTTGCTGATTGACAGATTGGGGTCTTCTTGGTTACTGGATTTTTAGCTTTTTCATAATTATCAATTTAATCAATAGATTGCTTTTTACTATCTATGACATGTACCATTATTCAAATTCATTTTATGGGCTTCTTGAAACCAGTGGTATATATCATGTGAATTTCAATGTATATAAAATCTCATACTATGAATGACTAGAGTACTACTTGGGATACTAATATTTTGATTTTTTCATTTGGAGGTTATTTGTTTTTCTAAACATCTTGTAACATTTTTTTTAGTGAAACACTTAGTGTTAATGATAAAACACAATAATTTTCACATTTGTTTCATTTGATATATAATTATTTCTGCTAATACATACTTGTCACTGTATTCCAGTTTGTGTGGAATTTAAAAAAATATATTTATATCCTTGGCCAAGCAAAATAAATTAGCGTTTTGTTTATCTAGAGCTTATCTAATCAATAGCATATTTTGTACCAAAATTTCAATGGCGACATCTCTGCGACGTTATTTTCTAACAAAAATGAAGTAACTGTCCACAGTTATACGGACCACCTTGTTAGCACTTAATCCTATGTGTATTTGAATTTCGGACTTCCCTATCTGGATTTCGGACTGAGTAACTCCGTGTAATACTCATTCAGGAGCTTTGCGAAGATTCTTATTGCCGAATAAAGTGTATTATAATATAATTTGAGACACCTGAATGAACAGTTTGATAAAATAGGCACTTTTTAAAGATTTTAAGAAAATCTATTTAAAATGCATTTGTTATTCTAATTTCGAATTTTGAACCCCGCATTGTATACAGCATAGTATGTAGGTGTAGTAAGTCACTGGTATTTCAGTCTAACTACAAACCTGTTATTTGAATTGAAGTAGTTAACAATGTCACGATAGAAGACACTAGAATCGCATTCTAGTGGTGCTACATATATACATAAATGCCTATAAACATAGTCATGTCTACGTAGGTAATTTTTTTAATTTAATATCCATAGACATAATATGTACATAAATGCAACTAAATCGGTTACAAATTGTTTATGTATAAAATGTTAAGTGCACTGTCTTGTTCTAATAGCTGGTGCATATTTGGCTATTTGGCAACTCATAATATCGTTTATAAAAATTCTAATTTGATAGACACTACCTGATTCTTCAGTGTACTGGGGTTTTATTTATAACTTCGAAGCCTGCACTGAAGTTATGTCACTCACTAATAATACTCAAATGTACACCTGGGGCTTTTTATTCAAGAGAGAGGCAAAATACAGTTTTGTGTGGATACAGGCATCTATTAGTTTGCTATTTAAAGGCTAGGACCTATCTATGTATGTTAGATAGATTTATCATTAATACTTGGTAGGTAACTAACTAATCAAATTTTAATCTTTGGTACTGCTAATTTTAAAGAAAAAAATAAGTAATTTTGCTTTTCTACGTTTTTTTGAACATTTAATTAAGTGTCTGGTTGTTTTATATAAATTATAACTTAATTTTATGAAGTTTATAATTTATTTTTTTATGTCAATGTACATAGCATTTGATTTTTATGTAGGCGTTTGTTTTATCTTTTTTTAAGTCACACTCTTCGCAGCTTGTCGTAATTTAATTATTTAACTAATGTATCTAGTGTAAACACACCTTTTGTGTATTTAGCTGTAGAAGTAGGTACGCAATTATTAAACAGAATTCTTAATAATTAATATTTTAGTTATTTGAAATGCTGATATTTATTAATTAACTAATATCTTACTCACATTTTCCAATTTAGGGAGAAAAGAATGTAGTTAAGATTACTATATTTAATAAAATTACAGAAAGCTAAACACAATTTTGAACAATAAGTAATTACCTAATGAAAGCCATAGAAATACACGTAGTGTCAAAAGAAATCAATAATACTTCCAAGGGACCCCTTGTATATTATTTTCCTGATTTCAGTGACAGTTTTCTTTAATGTTTCTGCTCTAAAAGTGGTTATACCTACATGTTTAGATTTGAGAGAAATGTGAGAATAGGAAATTCGTTTCATTTGGAGTTTAAGAGAAAACATTACTACAAGATAGTTGTATTTCATTATGTGTATTATAATCTTCTCTGTGTGTTCCAGGCACTTGTCAACCTGTACTAATTGAGAATGAATCTCAAACTAAAGATCTTTTTCTAGTTTTCAAGAAATATACAAGTATTTGTTGTTGTATTAGGTACCTTACATGAATATTTGCTTTATAATTAGTAGAGACAGAATGTATTTATTTAAAGAGTACTCTACATACTTTTTATGTTATTGATCTGCTGAAAGCATTTGGTCAATGTGATATTGTAAACTGGAAACTGGATGTCCAAAAATTGTGCAAAATACACCTGTAGCTTGCAGATTTGATATGTTTTGTTTGTTTTAAAAATATAATTTTACATACTTTTTAAAAATCATCAAGATGTATCGAAATCCTCTTTAAGTTGCTTAAAGGTATACCGCTATTTTTTTTCTACTGCTACCTTATTTTATGGTTATTTTTTATTTGAGCAATAATTTTTTTCTTCATTGGTTTACATTTGCTACAGTCGCCATTTTACAGGCAATTTTAGCTTGTTTTAAGTTTAGTTTATATTTTGCAGTGATGAGTTTTATTTCTTTCAGCTAATGAAACATTGCTATAATATTAATTCGATAGTAAGTCTTTTGCGGATTGAAATAAATGGGCTGCTCTCTTCTATCGTTCAATACAAATTACGTCTATATATTTTGTACGGGCTGATATCGATAAGTAATATTTAATTGCCCATAATTAAATAATAAATAGTTTTCATTATTTAGAATCAGTTTCATTAGTAGGAGCACAGCTCACCAAGTTTGAAAGCAATACAAAACGACGTACGTGATAGGTAAAAATCTATTTTTGAATGTAGTCAACACCCGCTGTGCTTCTTGTGCTTAAAAAATACTATTAATTATTGCAAATTGCTACTAAGAAATATGTGTAAATTTTCATTAAATTTTTAGCTCAGATTTTTTGCTGACACTTCAAAACTTGTGTTTTCATGAGTAGTGGGTACTGTGTCATTATTCATATTAAATCTTAGTTTTACATCTAAATTTTCTGACTATTTTTTATAACTTTAGACAATTTTAAAGACCAAAAAGTATGTTAGCTTGTTCAATAAATATGAATTCTCTTCTGGTTTTAGATAAATGTTTTAAAATATTAAGCAAACAAAGTCATTAGACGTCTGAAAACAAATATCATAATCCAACTAAATGAAAGCCAGAAAAATTGAACATTATAGACATTTAAACACAAGTTTCTTGAGAGCTATTATACAATTTTGACTTTGTTAGCTCCAACATTTTAAAATATCATATTCAAAAACAACAGCTATTTTAGGGTTTGAGCTAACACATTTTGACCAGTTTGGTCTTTAAATAGTTTTCTTCATTTTGTAATAATTCCTTGAAGACACGCAATATTGATGCCCTAGCAGTCAGTTAACAGCTGCAACAGCAGATTTTTGTTATGTAATGATGTAGGCGTTTTAGTTTCTTTAATACATGATAGTATTGGTTTACACATAGCAGTCATATGGATGGATTTTTACTGTCCACATTTTTAATTGTTCGATTTCTGATTTGACATATACTTTCATAGTAGTAGGTATATCAACCGACTGCACTGATGTTGTTTTGGATGTTTCATAAATGTGTGTTAAGAAAAATTTTATGCCCACAGGATTGTTATTAGCATAATTTTTTAAAATTTTGTTTCTGACAGCTGTTATGTAGCTTAGGTTCTCCATAGAGAAATGTTCCATGTTATGACCCAAATGTGCACTTTTAATATAACAGTAAACTGTCACATTCATTAGTACTAAAAATCGATCCGGCTTTCAGCGATATTCCAAATTGGCATTCCTCGCCAGATAGTAGGTATCAAATATTGTGTTATTTTCGTCTATTCTAGCTTTGAGGAAATGACATGTGTTAAAAATGGTTCTTCCCCCTTGGTTTGTGTGTAAAGTATCAAATTTTATCTATGAGGGTTGCTAGTCTTAGTAAAAGTAACATTAAGGTTGAATTTTCTAGTTAGCTTAATGCACTGTATTTAGAATGTGTCAGTCACAGTTATGTATGCTAGTTGGGTCTCTAGTTGTAACTGTCTACGTCATTTGGAAACGAATGATAATTTTCTCAATGTTTGTCTTTTTTATGTTTCCATTAAATGTCTAATTTAAAAAATATATATTTGTACAAGTCTAAAGAACACGGTTACTTTCGTTTAATATGTTGCATTGTTCTAAAGAGAAAAAATTAAACTTTTTAATAATTATCTTCACCGTATATTAAGTCACACCTCTATATACATATATAATCTATGGTAATAAAAAAATCAATTAAATTTTAAAACAACATACAGCAAAAATAAAAATAATGAAACTCCAAAAGAAATGGGAAAAAATAAAATGTAAATTTTCGGCAATATTCGCTATAACCAAACATAAATACAATGATTTAAAATAGTAGATAATCATAGAGATAATTGGTAACAGAAACATAGTAAAAATAAAAAGAATTGTTATTAAATATTAAAGTCAATGCACAAATATATCACCCTGCTAGTGTGGTCCATCCGAAGTCCAGGTTAATCTGTGTGTGGTTTGTGTCGGCGAATCAAAATGACTTCTCTAGTCTAATATGGCGATGAGCAAAGTTCTGGATTCTCTCAAGTATTTTCGTGGTAAATGGATACTTTGGAATTATGCGGTGGTTCGGTCATTGCTGAAGACTTTCAATCCATTTGTTGGACTGCTCGCTGATGTTCTCTTATACGAGTATGAAGCTTTCGTTTGGTCTCTCCAATACACTTGTGGCCACAAAGAACACAAAAGTTCGTATATGGCATTCTTTAGACTGACAGTTGACACCCGAACATAATTTAGAATTACAAGTAACTAGATTTAATATTGAAGAGATAAGTGGTTCTTCTAACTTCAAACGAGGAGTGAAAATTAATAAAACTGGAAAGTTACTATTATGACATTGTTTTAACTTAGTTGATATGTTTTTGGCTAATAAAAGAAAATTTAAGAATGCATGAATTTTTTGTATAGAGTTTTTTTAATGATTTATTAGAGTTGATCCACATATTTTTACTGCTAATGTCCTCATAAGGATCACCATGTTTCTTTAATAGAATTGGTTTGGCAGACGTGGTGACCATTATGATGACATTAGCAGTAAAATAAGTGGATTAATTCTAATAAAACAGTTTAAAACTCTATACAAAATTATGTATGATTATATGGCGAATCAAACCGAAACATTACATTTTACTTTATTTATTATGGAACTCCAATATGCTTACTATCAACTGCTTTATTAAACAACATTTTAACAAACATTCCCCAAATATTTTGACATTGTTACTTTTTAGCCTGGAGAACCAAGTCCGTGCTATAGTTTCTCTTCTGGCGATGAAAGTTCAAGCCGTGTGCACGGGAGAGCACGTCACGTAAGTTCATACACTTGACTTCTTTTGGATCAAAGTTCACTTTAATATGAATTACAAAGTGACTAACTACTGTACTGGAGAAACTTCACACTCATTTTATTTAGGGTTTCCAATAGTATTCTGAGCATTTTAGACCTTTAAAGTTTCTGTTTTGAATGTTTACTAAATTGATAGTGTTGTCTGAATGATTGATTGCTACTTCTATAAAAAAGATAATGCGTTTCAATTTTCAATGATTCTTTGAGCTTTCACAAAGACATATTCTGGTAAACAATACAGAGCATTAAAAATTTAAACTTTGAAATTTTGGCCTTTTGGGTTATCAATTTTGAAGACAATGACCTCAAAATAGGACATACCCAATTACACGTTGCTATTATTTTATTTTTAAAAGGTCAATGAACTATCACGATCAAATTTACTTAAATATGAATTGCAATGAACTATTACGATCAAAGTTTACTTAAATATGAATTGCAATGAACTGTTACGAACATAATAATAATTATTAAATCAAATTGTGACATTTAACAAAATTGTTATTAGATCAATCAAATTAACAAGTCATCAGTTTTTTTTTATTGAACGTGGCTCATTTATTTAGTTTTTATGGCATTCATTATGTTAGTTGTAACTACCAAATTTATCTATAGAAGCAACATAAACTTTATTTAATGTGTATTTGTTGGCAATTAAAAATTTTGTATCCATATTTTTATTAAAGGGATGCCAGAATTATTGTAAAATTTGAGATAAAATATTTTAAATTCCGGAGTTTAAAATACATTTATATAAAGGTCAGTGTTATTTTATGCAATTAAAATCAAATATTACACAACAAATATGAATAAAAAAGCAATGATAAGAACAAAAGAATGTTATATTTTTGCTTTTTATTTGGCTATTTTTGTCAATAAATTTTTTACAATGTTACTGTCAACTAGCTGTCAGAGGGTGATCTATTACCCATTGTTACAGTTTAATACTAGTCAATGTTAATTGTTTCTGAATTAATCTATTATAATAAACATCTAAAGAAACTATAATTTGTGTTCTTGTAACTATTGCACAATGCCTATTTTAAGGGTCATTTAAAGTATTTAATCAATTAATTAATTATTTTCTTTATTTTTTTGTGTAGTCTCGTTCTCGTTATCGAGTAAGTGTTGTAAGAGCATGACTTACTTTTTAAGTTTTGTCTTCTTTCTCCATAATTAACTGATCTCTATTTCTTTTAGTTATAGCTAATACTGCATTAATTGATACTATACTTAATTACAAGACTTTATTTGACATAACTATCATTTATTATGTATAGATGAGAGTGATGGCATAGACACGTTAAATGTAAAAAAACAATATGCATATTTTCATTTTTAAAATATGAAATGCAAATATGTCAGTTACGGAAATTTTTGTTATAAAACTTGATGACTAAATTGCCAACTATCTATATGTAGGTCAAATTAAGTACATTGAGTACATTAAATAGATTGATTTTTCAATATAATACGAGATAGCCATAAAATGTTGGAAAATTGAATTTCATTTTTTGGTTTATCTGTGCTCATGTTTCTTAATGGTGTCAAGGTCTGTTCAGGAAAGAAATGGGGATAATAGAGGGTCAAGTAGTGTAATGCATAGTACATAGTTGTGGGTTTTATCATTTGTGTAATTCATGATACAATTCAAATTCTAAACCACGTGTGATGTTAAATATTTAAATTAACATTTTATTTAATATAAATGTGCATAATTTGTAAAAAAAAAAAAAAACAAGTACTAACTGTTTCCAAACTTTTAAATGGAATGCGGTATTTGGATATAATAAATTGATAATAGTTAACTTACTAGTATATAGTGTTAGTAGTATTAATATTGAATATTGTCAATATAAATGTATAAATTGGGTAGATTTCATTTCAACACATTTCGATTATAAAAATGAAATGATTGTCTTGCTGGCTAACCCATTTCAGTATCTATCCATTTCTTGTTTCATGTTTTATTTTCTATGCGAATACGTTTAAAAACTTGTGGACGTCAAATTAATACCAATATAGTTGTCTGACGACCAATGAGGCAAAAACTAAACTTAACTAACTTGGAAATACTTTTTCTTCGAACGACCTAGTTACTATGAATCATAAAAATGGTAATTTAAGCAATATAGCTGTGAACTTATTAATAAGCATTATTTAGTTTTGTGTCCAAACTGTTCCATAATTCATGCAAAGGCAGGTAATTTCAGTATTATAGGGTGTCCCATAAAAAACGGCGTTTTCCCGAAAATACAAAATTTATTGTTATATTATACACATTGTTAACAGT
>JAUYWI010076508.1:0-13690 GCA_034780595.1 Parotoplana pacifica
GGGGAGGTAATGACTTTTACTCCTTATCCCAAAGTTAGTCTAGGTGTCAATTTTTTTTTAAATCAGTTGCCGATGATGTGAATAACAAAATAATTAATGGTGACCGATTTGGATAAAATTTGGCACACTTACCTAACCATCATCGGAATGTAAACCAATAACAGATTTGAAGTCATGAAACCATTTTTTTATTTTAACAAAAAACGGCCCATTGGACAGCTAATTATTTTAGTGTCATTTCAGTACAAACAAATTCAGACTATTTACCGAAATTATCAATGACCATATAATAAAGTATGTAATACAATCTAATATTTCGAAGCCATTAGGTAAAAACTCTAATATTACAAAACATCATTTAATTTAGATAGATAAGATAGTATTATGTGGCTTTAATGTAAGAATGATTTTGAGAATCACAAACTCAAAGTTTCTTGTTTACACATGCAAAAATACCTTATATAACATAGTGTGACACCGTATTTCATCTTGATCTAGATCATTTGATATAGAAGTTTTCTGGAAATTTAAATTACTACACATTTTACTTGAGCATGGTTCCAGATCATCTACAAGGTCATTGCTTTTGTGCACATCACTTTTTATTGTAGACTGTTGTTGGTCTTGGACAATTACATAACAATCTTCACTATTCGAAGTATTTTCAACTTCGTCACTAGATGGTAATTTTCGTTTTGGAAGGTCGGGGGTATAGTCTATTGCATTAAGAGGCCATCCAGCTTTTATAAATACGTTTCTTAACTGGAAAGATTTCAGCTCACATACATCAGGCACTCTTAATGAAACTGCACGCCAAATTTTAACTAGAAGCTCAAGACGATTCCAAAAAGCTGGCAAGTCTGGTACGGTTTCTAAAGATAATATGGATAGCAATGATAATTAATATTGCCCATGGACATATTTAGAAAGCACTAAATAAAATGTACATAACTACAGCATAGATTCGTCGAACAGAAGAAGGTACAATAGAAAATTCATCCCCCCCCAACTAAAATTTAACTATTGTAATTTGTAAACTTTTTGGATTTAATAGATCAGACCCAAAAGGTTTTGAAGTCACTTCCATGGAATTATGCATTTTGCAGAACTGTTAGATTTCTGTTTCTTCATTCTTGGCATATTGTTGATAAAATCAACAAAATATTATAAAAAAGCTTTACTTACCAAAGAACACAGCATATGTATCACCTTGCTCCTCCAATAAATCCAATTCTAAAATTAGAATCATAGCTGTCTGCATCAGGCATCAAAAAGTTTTAATGTGGGTAAAACATACATATCTCAAAATAATGAGTAATATACAATAATAAGATTATTATATTTAGGTAAGAGAGCAATAGTACTTACTCTACTCACAAGATATAAACTGCATAGTATGAAATAATTATTTCTGTATATTATATAGCAATAATTATTTCATACTATGCAGTTTATATCTTGTGAGTAGAGTAAGTACAAATATTAGCCCTTACAGATTCAGAAAACTAAAAAAAAAAAAAAAAATAGATGCTCCATGAGATTCTCAGTCAATGAAAAAGTGAATTTTACTTTTACTTTATAAAATTAATGTATTCTTTCAAGCAATTTTAATAACTATAACAGTTACATTCATTATTAGCTTATCATCTAAATATAATGAAATTGATCTACCAAAGAACCACAAATATCAGTAGTATTTAAAAGCAATACCTAGGGTATTATTTTACGATAATAATTTGACATGCATTTAAACTAATTAAAAATTATAATTATTTCAATGAAAATCACATCTCATATCTTCGATAAAGTAAAATACCAAAAAACCTCAAACAAAATGGTCACAACAAATTATTTTGATACATACATGATCAAATTCTGAAATAATTTAAAACATGCAGTAGAATGACTATAATAAAAAAAATATGTATGTATGTATATTCAATCCATCTTCTACACAATTTACTTTGATCATTAAGTTCCCTTTGTCCACAGATCAATGTCTTTATCCTAAGGGTAAATTCAATTTCACTGGGCATTTCATCTTCATCTAAAATTTGAAAAATAAAGTTATTTTAGTAAACCACACAAAATAGAAATATGTATAACTAAAAACAATTAAAGGACTGACCGTTCTATACCGCATTGTAGTAGCTACAATGTTTATTGGTAGTATTCATTTTTAAGTTATTTTATTATCAAACATTTGATTAAAAGTTCGAAATTTGCCCTAATTTAATTATGATATTATTTAAATTTTTGTTTAACCCTGGAACGCTGTTTGTAAAAAAAATAATTAATCAGACGGTTTGGGGTTGCTTTCTACCGCAGAGAAAATAATGGAATAAATAATCTCAAATGGTATTTATTCAAACTATTGACTATAAAGATACTTTATTACTACGTTTCCTGTCGTATATAGTGATTGGTTCAAAATAATAGCCAATAGAAATCGAATATGAGATTCTCCATGGCCGTAATGTTGCATCAGATAATTTTTGTCCAGCCATGGAAGTAACTACAGATTTACATACTGAATATCACATGACATATGTGGGAACCATAAAAAGCTATCAAACGATGCATTTCCCTGGTACTGAAAGAGCGTCGAGAAGTGTGTACAGCAGTATTTTGTCATTCTGAAACAACAACAACATTACTTGCACATACACAAAAAACAAACAAAACACCGTTTTGCTCATCTCTTCAATGCACCATGATCAACAAAAAATTGGGGACTTACCAGAAATGATACATCACTATTTTACCTTAACAAAGGTGGTGTAGACTTAGCGGATTACATGATATCCCTCTATACATGTAAACGCAAATCGAATAGATGGCCTTTAGTTGTATTCCAAAATTTAATCGACATGATGCTTTTGAATTCCTATATCATATGGAGAATTCACAATCCTAATTGGTTAATGCAACAAAGTTCAAAATCATGACATATTTTCTTGCAACATCTGTCTGTGGAAATAGCTACAAAATGGCAATCTCAATAAATCCACACTTCTCGGTTTCGATCCTGCTGCTGCGCCAGTCTTACCCGCTGCTCCAGCTCCTAGGCGGGCATATCGGCTGTGTTACCTGTGTCCTCTGAGAAGAACAATAAAGTTGCAACAAACTGTGCTGATTGTAATAATTATGTGTCTGCAACATTTTGTCCGTGAAGTGAAAATTACACGTAACAAGTGTCTTTAGATTTATTATCTGGATGTCATTATATAGAGGAAATTTTGAAAACCATTGGACTGATATAACATACTGTAACTACATTCATAAATTTCATACACATATTTTTGTCATATTCATAATATCGTATAGCTAAATACATGTTTATCAACTTTTAGCATTACTCTTTATTTTTTGTAACAAACCAGACGTTTGGGGTAGATTTCTACCCCGGTCATCATTTGAACAATTCAAAATGTATCACAATATGTTAGAAAACTTGTTAAAACTAATTCTCAAAAAATCTCAGTGACGGGGGAATTGAAGATAAGGGTATTTTTTGAAAAAATAAACGTGTTGAGGGCTAAGCATTTTCACAAAAGAAATTATTTTTTGCTATATATTCTACTTTCAAAACAAACAAGTGTCTTAACTTTAGTAATATGTACTTTGAAATGGGGACGGTACAACAATAATCTCCTAAGCATATGATATTATTTTCTAGAACTAGTGACACAAAAATCACATCCCTATTGGAGTTCACTCTCCTGTTGATTCTTTCTCTTTTGCAAAAAGCTGCTATCCTTGGTGTCGAATATTTCTTAGAAGATGAGTAGGTACCTACATAATTGTATAGGTTTGAAAGAAAGATAGGCATAGTTAGCTCAAAACAGCAATGGCTGATTCTCTATATCGGACTTTGTGTCTTGTCGCCAGGCTAATATTAATGTTTATTTATAGATATAAGTTTTTTCTGTATGTGTATGTCTAGAATGCTGTCTAGCAAATCTAAATCCATAAAGTTTAGTATTGAATTTTTCCTGAACTGAACTCAGCCCTTGGAAATACCAGACGAAACTGTAATATGTATTGTGTCGCCAAGTGTTAGCATATTCTTTGTGAGGGAATTAAAGCATTCTAAAGATGAAAAGTAGGTATTTCACTTTTACTATTTTATTCGGAAGTATAATCTTAATAATCATTGATGCTTTAAAATAAATATATTAGGACATCATACAATTTCTAAATGATGAGTTTATTAATGTCGCTACGCCACAGCTATTATTCAGACATATTTCTAAGACATAAATGATTCAAGAACATTATCTTTAATTGACCTCTGATTTTTGAAAAATATTAGTTCATAATGTTATTTACAAGATTACAGTGCTTAGATGTGTGAAC
The DNA here is from genome assembly GCA_034780595.1 of Parotoplana pacifica. Lineage (NCBI taxonomy): Eukaryota > Metazoa > Platyhelminthes > Proseriata > Otoplanidae > Parotoplana > Parotoplana pacifica. The sequence goes on from JAUYWI010076508.1 coordinate 4,360, forward strand.
AAATTACAATTTCTATGTTATATGTTATTAAACTCGATGTCTTTAAGGTTATGGTCAAGACACTAACCTCCGTTACTTACCACCCCTCAATAAGAGTATGTACATAATGTTTGCTTTAAAGTAGGAACAACTTTGACTTTTTAATGTATATAAAATCTAACGTGAATATTGGCTTTATTTATTACAAATTTTCAGCATAAACTGAATTTTTACTAACCTCCGTTACTACACCTTTGAAAGTACCAAACATTTAAGCCTCAATTCTATTATAATTTATGTAGGCAGCAGGTATATATAAATAATTAGCTGTGAAGTCTTTAAAAAAAAGTAAATGAAGAGACATACTATATTTCCAGGATCATAGGGGTAGGAATTGTTTTGGTGATAAATACATATTTGAAATAGGATTTTGTTATCATTTATTAGCAGAACATTTGTACTAAGACATAAAAAATGAATTGTCAAGTTCAATTTTTGAATATTCTGATTATTTCTAGTTCTGGTTTAAAAGTTGCAAAATGCATATTGTTGAAAACTAACCTCCGTTACCATTATATCACTTATATTTGTACATCTAACCTTGACCTTATTGTTTCAATTTTTAAGGTAAAACAAGAGCGGCTATTCAAAAAGAATATAGATAAAGGACCAAATGAAAAGATTCTGAATACAAAGTTAAAGATGCGGCCAGAAAGAGGGCAACGTATGTGCCAATTGAAAAACTTGGGAAAAAGTAAGAAGAAGAAAAGCTGGCCGAGTTAAATGGAAAACGTATTATCAAACTAAATCAAAGAAACACCAAGACATTGTTTTGGAAGAGTCTTCATCATCCGTTAGTATCACAGCACGAAAAAATACAACCAAAAGAATATCTCAAAGTGTTTCTCGTAAAACAAGACAATACGAAATCTTGAAGATAGAAATCGCCACCTTTGCAGAAAACTAAAAACGACGCAAAAGCGATGTCAGAGATTAAAAAAGAAAATTGAAGTTGTTACCTACAAGGAATTTTCCAAAGAGTATGCCTCAAAGAATGCGAAATCAAAAATGAAGAAAGCTCAGAAAATTGTTAGGGCTAGTAAAGCTAATCAAAATTGGTGCAAATTGAAAAAATATGTACTTCAATTTCTTTTAAGAGAAGATAATTCCAGCATGACTCCTGGGAAGAAAGACACTGTGACACTATCATATTGCTAAATCAGAAGTGTTTACCATGTGTTTACGAAATATCAGCAATAAAAACAGATGAAAATACATCTGGATTCTACTTGCTTTACGTCGAAACAATGAATTCTCTCAAGAAGAAAGCTACAGGCACTTATTTCTAGAGTGTCTGGACATGTATTAATAAAAAAAACAATATTTAATCAATATTTAACGCAAGAATTAAAGGGTAAAACTGTAATTAGTATAAGAATTGGGTGAGAGTGCACAATAATATCTAATATGTGCTTAACATACAGTTCTAAATAGTAATTCCAATACTGATAAAAATACGTGTATATTCGAAAAGGAATAATGAATACTCTGCACAACATTTACTTTAAAGTTATATTAATATTTTCTACTTTCTTAGTGACATGCTGTCATACCACACCATAGGAGGTACATGCAGATATGAGCTGATAGAAAAATATATAAATGAATAGCTATCACGAATTTTTGGATATCGAATCTCCGATAATTACTCTATAATTTAGCAAAGCATTATTAAATTTTAAGAACTTTTTTGTTTGGTCAAAAAACTCAAAAGAGCTCAAAATGTGAGAATGACCCAAGTTTATTCAGGGGTTTATAAATAGAGGACATCCTCCAAAGTAATAAATTAGTGATTATGGCTTCTGTTGTTTGGTGATTTGATACGAGACAGACAAAAGAATAAAAATGAAGGCGTGGTTATTGACATTTAAGAACACAATATTGTAAATTGCCTAAGGTAAAAGCCCAACAAACCATTCTATTTCGGTGTTTAGCTAGTAAATGAAGGTTTCTATCCAAACTGTATCACCATCGTCGCTATTTTAAATTGAGCTTGACAACATGTCAGTTTTAGGTACTTAAATGAAACATTTACAAAATGATAAACATAACAGATGCAAAAATTAATCATCATAATTTAGAACATTCCAAAATAGCTTTCAAATTAAATAATATATGTAGAATAAATCTTTACTGCAGAAAACATAAAAATAAGAAATAAAATCAGTCAAGCCTTCGACAGTATTAACATCATAGAAATGAATGTAATCCAACAAAAAGATGTGTATAAATATGGCTTCAACATAAAAACAAAATCCCTTTAAGATCAAATCAAAACTATGGTAATTTATAGCTGACCAATAGTGGTCAGAGAAATCGGAAATTACAAACTTTCTCATTTTACTTGAAAATGGGGAGGAATTTGAATATGATGAACTATATATGAAATTTAAACCAGAAACATATGTAATAAAAGAATGAAGTCAATAAAGTTACAGTTAAGGCACCATCACTATTTGAATTTTTATTGTCTAAAATTCCAAAAAATCAATAATTTTGCAAAATGTATATAACTTGTATAAGCATTTTACAGGTATAAATGACTGACATAACATACATGTTACCTAATATTTTAGGTAATCAGATATATGCAAGTTTCTATGAGATTTTGAAATTATAAATATTTCCATTTAAAATATTTAATGAACTAGCAACAGCATGATGTATTAACTTAAAATTGTATATTTAAAAAAATACTGAAGTTTGTCATAGATGAAATATTCATACCAAATATTAAAAACTATGAAATTCATTACCATCATTATTAAGGTTCGAATACTAGAGACTATAGTTTAAAAATAATAAAATAGAATGCTCATTGCCTACCCAGAACATATGAACATTAACATCCACCAACCAGACATACTCCACTTTTATTTCTAAGGAAATATGAGCATATTGGAAAATGAACATAAAAATTAGGTGATAAAATTTCTGAGCATAGAAAAAGACAACCATACTTAATCTGTGGAAGATGCTCAAGTTTGCTATGCAGTTTCTAATTGCTTTAAATTATTGTCTTTGGAGTACTATCATACTTATCTCGATTGTTTCAATCACAACAATTTGTAAACTTGTTGAGCAACAAGGCTAAAGACCAAAAATTATTTTTATTATTGTAGTACCTATTATTATTTCATTGAAATTACTAAATATATTAGACTACTGAACAGGTCCTAGTACTAGGAAAGTAATTATAATCTTTTAAAAATCATATTTAATCATGGTACATCTAGATTTACAAAATATATATTATTTTTTATAGTCCTTTTTTACTGACACTTAACATGATTTCAAAAGCATACATATTGTCTATAACTACTATGCCTAAAACGCTTCTATGCAGCATTGGCAAGACAGTACCTTTAATGTAAAAGATAAAAAACATTCACATAGATAATAAAGAAATAGGATGTAATATCATATTAAAATAGCTATTTTTGTTGAAAACAGAAAAATTACCCAAATATTTTAAAATAGCAGATTTTGTATATATCTCCATGGGGTGCAACTTCTGAACCTGTATTATGGAATACACTAACATCTGTTCAGTATCACATAACACTATTATCAAGCAACTATTAGATTAATAAGGCAAAATGAGACAACTTAGAACTAAAAGCAGTTGCAATCCAAGTAACCATTTAAAACAAACTATAGTGCAGGTTTTACTCCACTGCTAGCAAGATGATGTGTTTAGTTACCTACCTCCACAATGATGAGACAATAAAAATCTTATTAAAATTAACTGTTTCACTCACATAACTGTTCAATCCACCACAAATATTTTTCATAGGCTGTAGGAGGTTTGTCTATGTCTGCAATATGTTCTTTGGATAGCAGATTTTGAATCTCATCTCCTTCACAATTTACTTGAATATCCTCATTTATTGTTGACTTTGCTTCAACATGGTCAGACTGACATACTTCATTTTTTGTAAAAACTGATGAATTTGATGACATATTATCCAACTGAATTGCTTCTTAAACTTTCCTAAAAGTTACAAAAGAATTTACTGATTAGTTGCAAGAAATATTTCTTATTCTCTTTTATGTGCATTTGGTATACACACTAATATGCATAAGTTTTGTCCAATCTAGTTATCTATGGTGTATGTAGAATAAAATCTTTACTGCAGCAAACACATAAAATTGAAAAATAAAATCTAGCAAGCCTTTGACAGTACTAACACCATAGAAATAATCTAACCAACAAATGGCATCAAATTAAACCATGTAATCATGTGCATCTTGTTCTAAACCCAAGCTGAACCATGATAAAATGGTCAGTCAAGCTTGGTGATTAAAAGCACTACCTAATTCATCTGAAATTTGAAAATCAAAATCCATAAAACAGTCCAGTTAGAAATGAAAATATAAAGTAATTAAAATGCAAAACAATAACAAGAAATATGGTGTGGGAGCTTAGGACCAGACCTGCCAACCTCTAAGGATTTCAAACCAGGACAACTTAAAATGTGGGAATCTACCTATTTTATAAAATTTATGGTCTAAATATTAATTCTGTATTATGTGTTTATAGAAATATAGGTACACAGGCAAGAAGAATATAGTCATAATGCAAAAGTAAATGTATTGTCTAAGTGCAATATATAAATATTACACTAGGGTAATTCCATGGCAGAAAGACAAATTTATGAAATTTAGAAACTAATAATAATCCTGTGATTTTAGGCCTTTGTTATGCAAAATTTTGTGTAGATTTTGATACAGATTTTAACTTCAGATTAATAGTTTTAGCACTATTCAAGTTCAAAGTAAGTAATATAAAGTTTAGCCTATTTTCCACAGTAGTAAATAATATACTTTATGAATACCTGAAACATATAAAAATATATAAATTATACAATTTTTATGAATTCATCTCTTATGTAGATTATTTCTGCCTATTGATAACAATGTTTATTTATATTAATCATTTCCATGAAAATTCATACAACTTTTACTGCTATACAAAATCCTGTATGTAAGTCCATAACCAAATAAACAATAGCTTTTTTTTCTAAATTAAGTTTATGATTAATTAATTAATAAAAGGTAAATCAGAAGTATGTTTTTATGGTTACAGACTTACTTGTCAGTTATGGACTTAATTAGAAAAGAAAAATATGATCTTCAATTATAACTGATGTACACATTTAACAAATTTATAGGGAAAAATATGATCTGATTCTCCAAATGTATGGCAATTACAGGAATCAGTAGAGTGAAGATTTATGAAACAAATTAGGGTGTGGTGAAACTTTTGACCAGGGGTGTTGTATATGTCATGGATTCTAAAAATTACATTACCAAAGTTTATAAGTGAGTGGCCTGAAAAAAGGGGAAAGTTTTGAAGATTATTTTTTGGTATACATATTTTACACATTTTTTGATATGCTTCTGATGACTAGCTGGAAATGACTCAATGAGCTAGCTTAGCTCAATTTAAATGTTGGCATTGCAAAATTGTCTATTGATATTGTCAATGAAAAAGCTGTGATATGTTTAGTCTACATAGTCCAAGAATTCTTTGCATACTACTAATTTGTAGATTAGAATTACTTTCCTATCATCCCTGGGTCTCTACATACCAACAATAAAATTGTTTTAAATTGTCTAATTTGTTTTTATTTTCATTTTCAGATAAATAAATGGCTTTTGATGGCATCTTTCAACCTTCAGATGCTGTTAACAATCACTCGGGGTGTCATAGTTTTGGGCAGAGTAAGTGTTTGCCTTACAAACCAATCCATTCTGACATTATAGTATGAACATTTGGTCATTATATAGAAAGGCACAATTTTGGTTTTTACCATCATCAAAAAATATTATTTGGGGCTCTGTTTAGATATCTTTAAAAATGGCAATTTGTTTAAAATTGTGTTTCAATAATTTGCTGCTAGAAAGTATGGTATATCCAAACATTTATTAATGGATAAGGACTTGGAATTCAATATGCCATTGACTTTCAGCAAACAATAACCTATGCAGTTTATACATATTTTTTGGTGGTTTTATTATTCCAGTACAGTTTTATTTTTTGGTTAACAACTAGTTGGTTCTCCCCTAGTGAATATGTAAACTGATTTTGGCGAAATTTGAAACCAAGAAGATTGCAGATGAATATCTGCAATTTTGGTATAACAATTTTAAGGGACTGATTTCTAAGCTCATGTGACTCTCCTCTGAAATAAATTAAGCTTGACCTAATTTGGACAAAAGGTATTTTTTACTTCAAAATGAATAGTGGTTTCGATACAATTTTATGTATATATTTCAAACATACATATCATTAGGGATTTTGGAAATATTTATTTTTGTGCCCAGGGTGCAACATGAGAGCCACTTTTTGTTGTTTTTAGAATTAAAAAATTGTAACAGCTAACTTGTTCTGATAATTCACTCAATAATGCCCAGGTAGATTGCTTCTCATTGGGTAAAAAATCAAGAGCCAGAAAAAAAGTTTGGTGCATTTTGTGTTCTTGATTGGAATTCGCTCAAATTACCATTCCAAATCTAATACATTATAGCAGCGGTATACCAAATATAAAAATAGCCAGCTCTATCCAAAGTCAGAAATTGAGGGCCCAGACCTAGCCAATGCATTAGAAGTTAATTTTTCTGGCAAAAACAAATCAATTCGAGTGTCTAAAATAATTCCACAGCCACTTGAAATGAACTAGAGACCACTATAAGGCCATTTTAAATCATTTTAGAACCAATGGAAGCTGGTAAAGTGTGTATCTCACCTAAATTGATTTTAAAAAATAGCTCACCATATGTTCTCCACTTTTGATTGTTTCAGATTAAAAGTGGTGACGAATATGCAAACTTGCAGTTGTTTTTTAGTCAGTGCTGGCCTTCTATCAAACTTGACCATTTTGGGTCTGCCTAGCTGATGAGACCATCTATCTATCTATAGTGTTCTGCCGAATCACTTATTCGACAGGTTCAATTCTATGGCATCCACTTTCTCCATCCTTCTCGGTTTGCTGCCCAGTCCTTCAATTCTCTATAGTTGTTTGGTTTGAATTCTTCTAACATCCCCTTTCTTGGTTTTCCTCTTCCACGTTTCCCTAGAAATCGACCTTCCAGAATTGCCTTGACCATTCCTTCTCCAACGTATTATATGTCCAATCCGATTCTTCTTTCTTCTGATTATTGTTTCCAAGATGCTGCGTTTTTCTTTGATGTGGACAGTTAAATATGTGTAATGTGTTGTGGGATGATTGCTTGCATGATGAACATACATATGTTAGCTATATTGGGATTTAATTTGTTTTGAAATTGGTTGAGTAAATGACAAGAGTCGCTGCGTAGCTGTGTAAGTGTAGTTCTGGTTTGTCTTGAGAGGTCTTGTTCCTGTTTACATGCTAGGAGGAGGAGTACTGATAATTGGATTATGGATAAGATGTTGAATTGTATCGGAAACTATGTTTGAATGAATTGTTTTGATTGTTTGTTTGTATTATCATCTAGGTCAAGTGTTGTTTTTGGTGGAAGTAGGTGTTTATGCTTGGTTATGATATTCTGTTTACGTTTGCGTTTAGGGTGTGTGTATTGAGATGTTGTAAGATGATATTATTATTAGGATGGTTTGATTTGTGTAATTGGCCCTCCCAATACCACTCTTAAATGAGATAGTAGGTTGTTGTGTAGGCCACCTGGTTCTCAAGGCCATTCCACTAGAACTCCTCTAAAGTACTTGAGGCGATATTGAACTAGAACGTCACACTCCATAATGTGGTTGAGATCGTGAATGCTATTAGTATTGCATTTTTTACAGAAGGGGCTAGGGGTCTCCCCAATATGGAATTTGTATTTGTTGATAAAGGGGCAGTATCCATATTTGAATTGGCTGTTGATCACCTCCTTCTTGCGAGAGTTGCTCTTGATGTTGAGGGCCATACAGTTAGTGTAGGTGTAGAGAGCGATGAGTTTTTTTATTCGCTTTCATGTATTTCTTATTGTAAGTCATCACAGCTTCAACAGGAATATTTGGTTCAGTTTGTGGTTTATTGCGGCTATTTTGGCAAGTTAGTCAGATTTTTCGTTCCTAGAGATACCACAGTGTGCTGGAATATTATTTTCTTATAATTCCTGGAGAGGGTGCTGAGCTTCTTCCAGACGAGGTCACATATCTTATCTTTCTGAAAACCTGGACCTTTTTTAATTTGGTTATACATGAAAGTTTATCGCTACAGATCATAGCACTGTTCCATTGGTGGTAAAGGTTAATAAGGAAATTTGTGGCTTCGAGTAGCCCGTAAAGTTCAGCCCGAAAGCTTCTGCAAATTTTGCCTGTAGAGATGGTAATTTTGAAATTTTGGAACCCGAAAAAGTGAAATATCAGCTCCTTCATTAATATTTTCTTGGCCTACTGAACCATCTGTCTAGATATCAACGTTAAAACCCCTTTGTTTGAGGGTATCTGTCGATTTTTCTTTCTTCATGTCTTATCTTCTTTTAAGATATTCCAATGACATGTTCTCAATAATCAAATTTCCAATTTTTTCTATCTAAATAAATGGATTTTCAGAAATGGCCAAATTGGCACAAAAAATGTCAATCTTTTTGTTGGTGAATATATTTTTTAAAGATTTTGTTTTCAAAACATTGTGGCTCTTAGGTTGCACACTATGGACAAAAATCAATAGTTTTAAAAGCCCAGAATATATTGATAGAATGAAATGTTTGTCATATAGCTACCAAATATTAATCAATTTTATCAAGATTTGACTTTAGAATCTTTTTTTGTTAAAAGTACATTTTAGCAATTTTGACCAAACTTCGATTTTTCAGAGGGCCGTCAGGTGACCTTATAGGGGTCAAAAATCAAAAACTTTTACATAAATATCCGCAAAAGAATTTAGGATATGGATACCAAATTTCTTTCCAATCGGTTAAAGCGTTTTCAAGCAGTTTCCCTCCTGTGACTACGAAGGATTAATGAAATTTAATAAATATTCTTATAAACCCTATAAAATTTGCCAATATTGTTTCAATTTTGAGATTTAGAATTATGACAATATATGTAGGTATGATTCATATACTGTATAATTCAAAATATCAAAATTGAAACACTATGAGCGGATGCTATCTGGTTTATAAGGATATTTATTAAATTTTCATTAAAACATCGATGTAATCAGTTATAAAATCAATACTAATAATAATAAAATACGAACTGCAACTATGAAGTCATAGCTATGGTTCGAGTACAATTCTTTTAAAGACCGATTTTGAAAAGTGAGTTATTTCTCTAAAATTGTTCAAGTTAACAAATGAG
>JAUYWI010076519.1:0-13690 GCA_034780595.1 Parotoplana pacifica
AGAAGGGAGTGAAGGAAACAGGGAGGGCGAAAGAAAGAAAGAGGGGAGGAGTAGCAAAATAGGGTACAAGTGTCAAACACCCCATCAAGGTGAGACCTAGGAATTGAAGGTCCAATTCTAATGGAAGAAGGAAATGAAGAACTGAAAGCTTCACTCGAAATAAATGAAGCACCTGAGGATGGATATTCTGTCAGAAATGGTTCAACAGAAGTTGTGCACCTATTAATACTGTGATCCATATGTGCTTTTACATCATAGTCTGTCAAAACGTAGTGTTTCTCAGCCAACTGAGGTGCCACATTTTCAAAAATGGAGCATGTATCATAAGAACTTTTGTGAAATGTACAATCATGTTAATAATATATTTTATGAGCTCCTTTTTTCTGTTTCCTACTAAAATTGAAGAGTTGCGACAAGAAAACTGAACTGTTGTGAAACTCTGTGCAAAATAATTGCGTGAGGAATCATGTTTCCATTGGCAATGAATGATGTGCGATTTGCACCAAGATTGTACAGCTGCCGTAGATATCTACCTACCTTATATGCTACTTATTAAAGTATTTGTACTGATAGGATGTATGATTAAAGAAAACAAAGCCACCATAACCATAACAACACCTATCAGACAGACTGTTATTCTAACACAAAATTGTAAGTGCATATCGTAAGTGTATATATATATACCTGACTTGGGCACATGAGATTATAAGACAGTGTAATAGATAGCTACATACATTAAGTGCAGTGGACTCGATGCTGTCTTGAAATAATGTTCATACTGCTGTGGAAGCATGGTAGCTTCTGTGTTTTATAGCACGTTAATGAGTAATACCAAAATATTTGTAAACACAAGTAAATTACTGTAGAAAAATTTGGTTGTAATTTTTACTTTTGAAAAAAGGGGGAGGGGGTCTAAAATCAGACTTGTACCCCCCGAAAAATTATAGCTGCTCAGGTATGGGTGCGGGTCATTGTTGTTAACTGAAATGAAGGAATTAATATTTAGCATACTTTTAAATTAATGACTATTTAATTTAAAATAGGTCTAAAACTGTGCAGAAAATACAGCCAGAAAAACTATAAAATCAAAATGTTAAAAAACCGCCCCAATAATCAAATTACCGCGTGCGCGGTAAAAACCGCCCCAGTGGCAACTGGATAAAATCATTTTAAAATCTTGTTCCTTAAACAATTTCTAAAAAGTGGGAACACAAAGTTGACTCAAGAAAGAGGATATGATTTAAAGCATTCTATAAATAGGTGGTAACTGCATCATGAAGAAACAGAGCGGGTATTTAGATATTTTCTCTGGAGCGAAAGTTTATAAACTGTGAGGGTCACAGCAAATTGTGTACTCATTGCATACAATTTGTTTTCTCAATTAATCTCTAGGTTATACAAAACCATTTTTAATTAGATAGCTCCAAATAGATAAGTTGATCTATGTGTAAAATATCTTTTGTTAATTTATGTAATAAGCTGTTAAATTAATAAATTCGAGTTACACAGAACCCCACAAGTTTTTTTAATAGAAATTTTAAATATACCTACATATTTTATCGATCATCAAAAACTAAGATTAATTCATTTTTAAAACCAAAACATGAGGTCACTGTCTTAAATAAGTTTTAAATGTGTATTTTAAAACTAATTTTGACTTCATTCATTGTTTCTTTTTTTACCACAAAACAAAACTTTCTTTATAATCAAAACTTATAAACATAGTCAGTCACCATAATTTATTTAAAATAGAACATACTTTTATAACAATTTGGAGAAACTTCTAAAATTTGTATCAACCCATCCGAAAACAATTTGTAAATTATTTTACCAGTTTCCGCTATTATTCCTAACAAATTACTTTGTTTACTAAGTCAGATTGCAAGGTAATTATGTAATGGAAAAGGTTAATTAATTAAGTGGTGTTAAAAATGCATTCCACTATTATTCTATCCACAGAAATCGATATAAATACATATTGTACTTCCTAAAAAAAGAGGAAAGCATGCACATCTACATTGGGTGAGATCAATTCGTTTTAAAACCATTTGAAACTGATTGAAAACCAACACAGATCTCACGTTTTGGTTTTAATTTAAAATCATTAAAAATTAATCAAATCACATTTTTTATAAGCAATAAATACCACCACCCTCGGCATACAATCAGAGTACAGGTCTATTTGTAATTTCAATATTTTTTAGTAAACGAAAAAACCTCACTTGATTTTGTAAGGTGTCACAAGCTTTAAAAGAATAGGGTTCCGTTTTTTCTAAACATTCTAATAGTATGAAATCCAAAATGCCTGACAAATAACACGTTTTGTGCTTTTGATAGTTATTTCTTTAATTAAGTATTTCTCCAACTCATGAATTGGCAAAAGTTTCATTTATAAGTCCTACACACATTAAAAAAAATTAAATTTGGTTAAAATGTAAGTCCACAATATAGAAAATATGGTCACATTTTTGAATGTGTGTAGGACTTATAGATGAAACTTTTGCAAATTCATGAGTTGGAGAAATACAAACTATCGCATTAAAGAAAAATCGATATTTTTGTGTCGACCAATTTTTTTCAAAATATTATTTTTTTAAATAATAGTCAGTCATGATAGTAACATTATAAAATAATTGCATTTTATGTTTTCACTATATATTTTATAACATTAAATTCCTAAAATACGCAAAAACTTTAAATTCATTTTCCCAACAATTGCAAAATCAGTGATACGATAGTTTGTCTTTCGGACGTCGATATGTAGGTAGAACTTCTTTAATTATAAAAATGGGCCTTTTGATTTAGGCATGAAACTAATTTGTTTTATTGGATGTAGAATTGGCTGATTAAACCTTTTAAATGTATATTGATATTGAAAATAGATTTCCTTTATGCACAAAAATGGCAAAATTATTGATTTATATAAAATGGGCCTAATAAAAGTAATTTGATAGTTATTGTTTTATTGGACGTAGAATTGATAGATCAAACTTTTATAAAGCATATATATTGGTATAAATGTTTTATTTTAGTGCAAAATGAAAAAAAGTAAGATTTTTCTATATTTTGGACATACTTTTCAACCAAAGTTAATATTTCCTTTTTAATTGTGTGTAGGACTTATTATGAAACATTTCAAATTCATAGGGAGTTGGAGGAATGCTTAATTTAGGATATAATTACCACAAATCTTGGCGGCCATCTTGGTTTTCACACCATTAGAATTTCAGAAGAAATGTAACCCTAGTTTCTTAAAAGCTTGTGACATCTTACAAAATCAATTATTTTTTTTGCTTTTACTAAAAAATACACAAACCCCTATTTCCAAGACAAATGGGCCTACACTAATAGACTAAGATAACCAGAAAATAACTTTCCTTTTTATCTGATTAACATACATAAATTCCAGGTTAGCTCTCGTTGTAACATTTTATGTTAAATTTAAATCACGTGAAAACAATAATGAAGATCACACCTAAGTTGTCATAATCACGTCTAGAATACTACAATCGGATTTTGCGTGGTTGAATATTAAGATTAAGTAGACACAGGATGTAAATCTCCACAATTTTGAATGTATGAAAAATCGATTCAGATGTATTAATATCTGAGAAAATTGCTTTAAAAATCAATAAAATTATAGCTTAGTAGGTTTGGCAAGTACAATAATTTACCGCAACAACATATTCAAATTATTTATTATTAAAGCACATTGATATAGTTGATGCTGACACTAAATTTAAAAATGTGAAATATTGGAGAACAAATACGGTTTCTGTTTTTAACACGGTTCGAGCATTAAAAAAATAATTTGATCATCACTTAATTTCATTTTAAATTCAAAACTTTAGTTTATAAATGGAAATATTTTCAATATTTCATTTCAAGTTCAATATTATTCCACATAAAGTGGGTGATATGAAAAGTAAGTATTTACATTTATTCTGTTCCAAATTATAACTTCTCAAATTCAAGAAAAATGACATATTCTAATGGTCAATAACATAATTAATTAAAATTAAGAAAACAGTACACGTTTTGGTGATTGAAATTCAAAAGCTATCTTACAATAATCACATTGAAAAGAAATCTGTCAAATTTCTATAATTATGAGAAGGCAGGCACTATTTTTAGTTATTTTGGTTTTTGACGATATTATTCAGCTCAAAAATAATAATGATTTATTAAATTATCTTTTGCATAATAAGCATAATAAAAAATGGTCCTATTGTAAATTATCAAGAAATCTGATGTACATTGTAGTTTGCAATAACCTTTAACTACTTAAAAGCAGTGTTGTGTACCTGAATTTCAGGATGGCCATTGCCTGTCCTGTCTTTAATGGCTCCACGGCTTCCTTCAGTCATATACCGTGCCCGGTGCTGCTCTTCGGGCTGACTCAACACAGCAAGACGATATGGACCCTGAATTGGAGGGAATTGTGTATTTAGCAAAGACATGGTTACTCTAGATTGAGACCGTTTGGGTGGCACTGATCCCGAACCTTCTTGTACCAGAGTCGAAAAAATTGGCGAGGTAGTGGTGGTAGAGCTAAAATAAGAATGTACAAAATGTATGAAACTACATTCATTACACACGGTAGATGGGATCTCACATCAATAATGAAGGAGATAGCCTAACTGAAATTAACATCAGATTGGGAATTGCAAAGACCGTCACACTGTACCTAATAGAAACGTGGAAGAGCAAAGAACTAAGTGCTTTCACTAAGGTCAAACTGGCTAAAGCTCTTGTCTGGAGCGTAGTTGTTTATGGTTGCGAGAGCTGGACCATTCGGAAGAAAGAGGAAAGGAAACTAGAAGCATTCGAACTGTTGTTGTGGAGAACAGTTCTTCGAGTGAGTTGGAGGGAAAGGACAAATAAATATACTAGAGAAAAAGTCGATGTGCCTGAGTGTAAGGGAATTTTAGAAACGATTAAGAAAAGGAAACTCAAGAAATGTATGGAAGAAAGCTTAGTCATCGCAACAGTGGAAGGTGATGATGAAGCAAAAGGAAGGAAAGGACGAAGACCTCATAAATGGTGTGAGAACGTGAAGGATGGGAGAGGAAGCATGGAGAATGCCAGACGTTGTGTCATCAATAGAAAATCAACGACCCTTTTTAGGGTTATATATACTGAACTGAAGTAACTATTTTAGGAGAAAAATCTGAATCAAAATTGTATAGTTCTAGGATGATTGAACTAAATCTAGCTAATAATTTTAAGTCTCAAAAACAATTTCTTGTATACTGAGAATTAAAATTATTTTAACATTTATAAATGTTAAAACAGAAATGTTTATGATAAATATCCGATTTAATATATCAGTTAATCGACCCTTAAAACGTGATTTGTTCATGACTGGACCAAAATGAAGGATAGTTAGTGTTAATATTGCAGGCTTTGATTTCAAAATTGTTCGTGAAATGTGATATTTGAAGTATGGTGAAATAGAAAACAAAATACTACTTTTTTGAAAAGTATCCTTTTTAAATGCTGTTTCAGCCAATTTATAAACTCACGGCCCCATGACTTTATCAGGGTAGGTACAGAAACAAATTCTTGACAATTGTATTTCTTATAATTTCATTATGAGCATAGACTATATTTTAAAAGTTTCAAAGTGATAAGTTTTAATTGTTTGAGGTTCCAAGAACAGATTAAAATGACGTCGTAGAGTCGTAGTGAAAACCACTTAATGAATTTTAGAATTAACTTCTGTCGATTAATTTTTTCAAAGTACATTTTACCAAATTCCAGTCTAACCGGTCCATTGGGAAGTATAAAATCTACAGAAGTATGTGAGCCCTCAAAAACATCCACAAATGTTAAGATAATTTGAATTGAACTGAATTAAAAAACAGCTAGCTGTGTAGTATGAATAACTAATTCTGATATAAAGATACAGATAAATATAGTTTTCAATGTATCTCATAATTATAATAAGTATAGATATCCTATCCTCAGAAGCTACTAAATAAGTACGCAATTTCCATCCATTACACCACTATATAATTTATAATAGAACTCAAAACAATCTGGCTTTTTTAATCTCACAGTTCAAGCGTTATTTTGGTCTAACACTAAAATCAATAAAAATTGAAATGAATTTACATAAACGATTAATACAGTTCAATAAATAACAAAATAGTGATTCACATATTTTCAAAATTCACAAAATCTCATACTCGTCCGATATTATGTATAAAATAAATAAAAAATCGCTGCTATTGATTTGCTGTGTAGTTATAAATAACCCTGAAGGAGTGTTTTTAGGCTCAAAAACCAACTTCTGAAGCTCATAACTTGAAAACTACTCAACCAATTTAACGTTTTAGTTTTAAAATAGGGGCTAAGGCAGTAGAATTTATACGTTTTCAGATAATCTTTCAGAACAACAACCATGGTGATCAATTACAAGGCTGGTTGCTATTAGTTGTTTTCCATATGTCTAGATGTGCCTTTAGATGTACATGTTGGCTTATTACTCAGCATTTATGATAGACATGAATACCATATTTTAGAATTATATCACTGACGTTAAAATCGTTTTAACAAAAAATAATTTTGGAAATATCTGTTTTTGACGCTGAGATATTTAATCATTAAGCGCGAAAAAGTACGGAAACAAAGTTTTGTATGAAGCAATTTGGTTTTTGATATGATAAAAGTAAACTATATACAGGCAAACCAATGCACACATAAAGTGATCTTTGCATGCTGTGTAGTCTAGTTGTACAGACTAAAATGAAATAGCAATCTATAATTAAAGTGGTAAAATCTGATAGGAATACAACATTACTAGAAAAAAACAGAATACATTTAGTTAATTGCTACCTTAACTTTTTATGTATGCATTGGTTAACCTGTATATATGTAGTTTACTTTTACCACTTCAAAAACTAAATCGGTTCATACAAAACCTTGTTTCTGTACTTTTTCGAGCTTTGATAATTCATTACCTATCAATTCATACATTTCATTTACAAATTTGCTTTTTTCTATCTTCTTGTTCTGTATATAATTTCATCAAAGATAATCGAGTAGATACCAGAACTAACCAGAAAAATGAACAGATCAACATGTTTCCCCTTAGGTGTGGACAGATTTTAAACCATATACACGAGATAACGTATCAAAAAAGTTTCTTTATTAATAAATTTACATACATTCACTGTTTTGATCCAATTATTTACTGTAATGCTCCTCCTAGGAAAATAAAAATTCAGACAAACGATAAGTATTAAAAATATAATAATTAGTACAACATTTTAATAATTATCACAAAATACATTTGAAATTCCAATCCTCCATAAACGTATAACAATAAATCAATTGAAAAACTATCCATGACATGCTGCAGTTTTTGATTAACCAAATTGACAATAAAACTATGGATTTATAACTACCTAAAGGATCATAGGTACTTGAGATATAAACTATCACACACACAGACTATACTAGTTGGCAAATTATAAAAATGTTGCACTATTAATAACACGTGAAACTACTGCCATTCAATTCTGTATGCAAATTGTCAATAGAAACGACTACCAATGGCTCAAGTCTATTGAAGTACGAAAACACGTCGATAGAGATATGTAGGTGCCAAAGTTAGGCAAATATCATGAATACATGGGGATCATTTGCATTGCAAGAACCATAAACAGAAAATCAATTTGAAGACCCAAAAGTAAACCATAAAGGGCATGAATTAGTGATGAAATAATGACATTACTATTTATTACAGTTGGACATTCCATTCATATCGACTAAGTACAAGATCAGTTTTCAATACGTCTGGTAACAGGCGGCTAACTTCTACCGACAATAAATTAGTTTTGAAATATAAACTTTTAACACAAGACATTGTAAAAATTTTGCATTTTGTAATTTATTATTATGGAAAATTCATCTTCTATCGATTCAAATGCAATTTAAAAAAAATTAAATTAAATGACTTGATATTTCTTTTACGATGCATCAATAGAAACATAATATGAAATTTAACGTTGACAACTATTTATTTAATTGTTTAAAGGTTTTCGTGGTTATTTTATTAAAAATTGTTTGTGAAAATAGCAAAAGATAATTTTATTTATAGGGTGCATGAAATAGATAGCATTTTCTTCTTTAAAAAAGATGGTATGAGAAAATCATAGTCAACTGGATAAATGGGTAATTTTATGATTATAATTGGTCGTATAATACGTTTCTCAACAGACTATGTCTTTCTTTTGAGATAACTCATTTTTAAAGAATTTGTTTTCTTCAATACCATATCATCAGCAGCAATGCCAGTAGCTCAGTGGATAGCAGACTTGGCTAATAAACACAAACACAACATCCTAAGTTCAATTTCCACCCGTACCTGATAGATCCTGTGGTTGGAATCAACATTGGAGATTAGTGAGATCCTACATTTCCAAAATTTAGTTTTGAGAGATAGACAGGGAGCCCAGGGGGGGGGTATTTAATGTTGCGCTTATAACAGTCATTGGTTTCTTCTTCTTCCTATATTAAGATTCTATTCCTTCAGTTCAGTCTGCTGTCAAATGCATATTCGTTTCCTTCCAAACATATGAGAATGCACTCATCATTTTTTGCTTTTAAATTTAAAGAAAATAATCTTTTTAATAAAATCTTAAAAGTTCATACTCTATTAGTACACTTTTGTTCCCAAGTTTCTGATAAGATTCGACTTATCAGTGTAAATCATGGATGTTACTGTTGGAAAATCAAATTATTTAAATTGGATATGCGTGCTAAAAATGGTTCTACAACTGCACCTGCCAACCTCAGTCCTCATCTGCTACCACTCCTTTGATCAGTTCTTCAACTTCTCTATTTTCACTTGATTGCCCAACTATTATCCTTACCTTTTAATAGGAAAATATTTTTTCTTGCAACTCGGTGCTAGCGTTTTTTAAAGGTCGAGAAGGTGGCCACTATTTCTACTATTATTTTGTGGTTTAGTCACTTTTTAAAGGACCCATAAATAAATTTCTTTTTTTAATTTTAAAATTTATTATAACATTATTTGTAAGCAAATTAAAAGTAGGTATTCCCGTCATGCAATAAACTGATAAAACCAATCTACAATTTGTTTCTTATTTAATTGCTACGATTATCTAATTCGATGTTGATGTTCTAGCTAAGATCAATCCAATGCTAGTAAGAAATAAAAGAATACGACATTTTAATTGTTGCACACAAGCCAGTTTAAGAACACAGTACAAAGCAGAGGTTCTTTTTTGTTACTAAGGGTAAACAGGAAATCAATGAGACAAGTAATAAGATGGATAACAATGCGCATGTTCTTCAAAAGAACAATAACTGAAAAATAAAGCAAACAAATCGATCATGTTATACTTGCGATAAAATATGTACATATAAGTAGGTTGGTATACACAAAAAGAAACTTTTTTAGAAGAAAACAATTGAGGAGATATATAATCTGGTAATATCTATGTATGATTAAAGATAAAAAAGTATGTTAGCTCAAACATTAAAACAAGAGAAATCATTTTGGGTGCTACTCTCAGAAGATTTATGTGGTATCATCTGTTATGCCGTTCATAGATGATATTTTACCCATTTTAGACCTGAGAGAGGGTGGAGTCACATAGTCTCAGATTATTCAAAAATGCCCCAAACTGATTTTTGTGACCAAACAGGTTTTAACATGGGAGCCAATGGTATCAATAGTTGAAATTAAACTTTGTGATTTAATCAATTGCAAATTTAATAAAAAGTTACCCATATGCATTTATATAGGAAAAATGTAAAAATAAATTTCCTATTAAAGTAAAGATAGTTTATTCGGAATTCTTCCATATTTGACATATCTATTCTTTATATTATATGTTATTAATATACCAAGTAAAAAAGTCAGAATGTATGAACTGACTGAAGTTGTATCTGAAACATCTTGGTCTGTTTCATCCTTTGGAGAAATCTATAGTACACTAAAGGCCGCGGTATAAGTTATACTGTTTTAGATAACTATTCTCGGCATAAATTCATTCCAGACCATAGATATTAAGTTATTTAGATATAAAATTTCGGTATAAGTTTCACGCGATTTATTCCTAGATTAAGTTATATCGCCTTGCAGAATACGATATAACCTAATCTAAGCATAACTCAACATATATTTATGCCTAGATTGGTGCTATATCACGTTTGGGAAGGTGGCCCTAATAGCATCTGTCTAAATGAACATGCCAAAATCGAAGACATTCTAATGAACTGTTCATATTTAATCAAATTTGGTCATATTGTTATGACTTTTTTCAGAAAAATCTTTTAAATAAAATTTTCAATAGTGCTTCAAGATAGGTACATAAAAATAAAAGGATCAGTTTCTTAAACTTTATATATAACATATATCCTGGTAATTGCATAAAAAGATAGGCATCTATTTGAACAGTATCAAAAGTATAATTTTTAACACTTTAACTGATCTCGCTAAAAATATTGTCCTTTTTATTAGTCAATAATAAAACTGATGGATGCTATACAACTTATCTTATAAAATAACTTAATCACAACACAGATTTGATCCCGGCCTACTTCCTTGTAATAAAAGTACAACTGAATATACCTAGTCATTTATATTTCTTAAATACCAGATGTATACACACATACACACACGCTAACCCAGTTTTAGCTATAATACATAATTAGTGTAATTATATTCCTGAAAACTGTAAGAATAAATTATTTCTAGTTTATATCACAGCTATTTATTATTAGCAGTCTATATCATAGCTGCTTATTGTTACTACCATAGCCGACTTAATTCCGGACAATTCAGTCTGACAAGAGACATCGAAGCAGTTGTATTAAATAAATCAATCTTATTAAAAAACAAAGATAGAAACCAATTTATGCTTTTAATAAATAAACTTGTTATCGGTGGTTATCTACATCTGGTTCAACAAGCCTTGTATAATCATCAAGTCAAGTCTTATGTAGTGCATTATTCTAAACTAAAGTAAACAATAGCACTGTCTAATATCTAATTATTTCACAAGTGATAAACTGACATAATGATTTTTTAAAGATAATCTACAACCATTCATTCATTCGTTTTAACATTTCAGAAATAGTCGTGACTAATTTTGGAAAGTAACTAAATTTATATTGTCAAAGTTAGGTATCGCACATTTTGGAAACTAAAACTTAGAAAATAAATTCATTATTATGACAAGGCGGAAATATTTCATAGACTTACTATTTGATATACTCGTACTCCATAGTGCCAAATATAAATATAGATATTGAAAAACTAATAGAAAGCCTGTAAATTACGCGAAGTTGTTTAAATTTTGAGCATCTCATGTCATTACAAAACTTTCGACACCAAATAAACAAACTAAACCTACTCGGCAGTCTTAATGAGCGTCTTCTTCTTACGCACACCACCATCGGCTGTGACGCCCAAATCGCCACCAGCTGCTGCACTAACAATTGATCGACGCAGCTTATGAGGCGGTCTCCAGCAACTAGAACTAGATGTAATGTCTGGTTTAACCTCCCCTGATCCATCTCCATTGTCGCTCGATAAGAGAGAGGCCAGCCGCCAAACACGACTATCGCCAGCTTGACCCGCAATCAAAACGCCCCTAGCGGCGCTGTCATCATCCACAGAATCGGAGCAAGACCCACCGCCACCGATGGTCAAATCGTTGCAGCAACGTCGAATTGTAGATAGCTGAGTATCAGAATCCTAATAATAGAAAAAGCATCAAATTGCACTTTTGATCTTTCCGACTTAATTAGAAAGACAATCACATTCCTTAATATAACATGATTAGGGAGGCAATAATTTGTAAATTTGTGTATAAGATTATATTTTTTGTCATTTTCTCAACATATCTCAAATTCACGAGACAATAGTATTCCAAACGTATGGGGGGGGGGGTTATACTTATAACATTATATTAATTTTGTTTCATTAATTTGTATAATAGTAATCTTTAATGAGGTTTGTCATTTTGATAGAAAAGTTTAAAAAACAACATTAAGCTACTAATATATAATATTTTGTTGAAAATCAAACGTCCCATAAGTAAGACAGTTGACATAACAGTTTAAAAAAACAGTATTTAAAAAAATTAGTTATATTTTAATAGTGGGTGATAAACTATAACAAACTGATGACATTTACATTATTTATTCTAATGAGATAATCTTTGAATTTAATGTTGCCTTGTCTAAAATTTACTGATTTTAAGTAAATGACAATAGAAGCTGAAACACAATTTAAGATTACCTATATTGAATAGGATTATAATTGCTAACACTACATTATTAACATAAAACACAATTGCATTTTGTGTCCTGTTCTTATTACGCATTCTTCTTCTTCTGGTGTTTCCCACATTAAAATAGGGTCGCCGGTGCGGATCATTTTCCTCCGCTTCTTGCGGTCCATTGCATCATCCTCCAATCCGATCCAAAAGCATGCGACTTTTTTTACAATCAGTGCACGTGGTGGCATATAGAATGTTGTATAGGTTCCTCCGTTTTAAATATTGATTGATTTTTGTTGACTTCATTGGTAAAAGTAATATCTTTAGTGAAAATTGGACAAAGCTTACAGCGTGGACGGTCACATTTATGATTATTAATTTTCTGTGTTGTTGTAGATTTCGGTTTGATATTAAATATATTGGTTCAAACTAATCTAGATTTTAAATTCTGTTGTTGTTTAAAAGCCACATTGGTGGTTCGGGAAATGCCTTTTTGAAAATAGTTTGATTAGAATTTTCAATTATATTTGGGTGATAGGTAACTACGCAAGGTAAAGTTTTAAACAATATAATCAAGATACCAGTAAAGAATCTACTCAATATAGTGCTGTGAAATTGAGCTTATTCCAGAATGCTGCTAGGAAGGCTCAATTCATAAGGTCACTAAAGAAAGTAAGATTTGAAGACTTAAGTATAAAAACAAAGAGTACTAAATTCTAGATTTTAGAAGTAGATGGAGATAAATTGAAATTCAGCTTCATAAGGAAAAGATCCAATGCTTTTTCTACTGACCAAAATCGGAAGAAATGTGCTGGAAAAACTGTTCTAAAGTAAATTTTATATTAGATAAGCCAACATTTTCCTGTGGAAGTACTAAATCACACAGTAGGTAATTTGTTTATGATTAACAGTGTATATTTTATATTGCCTTACATATGGAACACAATTTTTTATGGTCACTTATAAAAACATTCATTTTATGAAAAATGGAATACTGTGCAACTATACATTATCTGTAATGTTTTAACTGTTTAAATATTTGTATGCTTTTAAAATTGTAATCTATTTGAATTGAAAATCTATCTATTAAAAAATTTTTTTTGTTTATTAAGAAAGGGTACTTTACTAAAACCCAGTGTGTCTAAATTAAATTTTAAATGGGTGTATATCACAGATATATTTCATTTTATTACGTTCTAAAGTATAATTATAGAACGGTCATACGTATGAGACAAGTATATAGACCTAATAATAAATTGATAAATCATTTAAAATAATTATTCTTTTGGGGGTATTCTTAAATGTTTACCTTGAAGACCCTGTCCCACTATTTTGGCAGGGTCGGTCTTTTCTTCATTCGCCAAGTCTTTCTCTCAGTTGCCATCTCACTGGTGAGTCCCATTTCTTTCATGTCTTCTCCTATCTGC
>JAUYWI010076530.1:0-24927 GCA_034780595.1 Parotoplana pacifica
ACGATTACATAGTTTTGATTTGATCTTGAAGGGATGTTGTTTTTATGTTGAAGCCATATTTATATATTTTTACACATATTTTGGTTAGATTACTTTCATTTCTATGATGTTAATACTGTCGAAGGCTTGACTGGTTGTGTTTTTTGTTTTTGTTTTCTGCAGTAAAGATTTATTCTACATTAGATATTAATTAACTTTATTTATTGACTTCACATTTGGTCCAAAAAATGTAGACCAGAGTGACCTACTTTGGGACTCTGGCTTTAATATGAAAATAATATGTGAAGAACTGCAGCCCATTACCACTATTTGGAGCTAATTTTACAATTTCAGCTAAATTGTTGGCCATTAAATATTATTTTTAATTAGCTATCTAAATTGTAAATAGTAGGTATAGGCCTGATATTTTTTGATAATTTTGCATAAGTATGATTTTCAATATTCCAAGTTACTTCTGTGCCCCAGTATTTTCAAGTATTTGAATTATTAAATGCTAATTATTAATGTATAAAGCCAAAATTTTAATAACTATTGCTTTGTTTTATTTATTTACACACTTTTTATATTTAAATTAAGTTTTATTTATTGTGGATTTAGCAAAGTACTGATTTTTTTTGTTTATTAAAAAAGCTACATGCTGCTCAGACTGGACTAAATTTTGCAAAAATATATGGAGGGTTTTAGTTATTGTAGCCTTCCTAATTAATTAATTAATATTTACCTTTTAAAATTACTAATTATGCCGAGAAATTATGTATTTGTGTTTATAGATTTAAACTATTTGACTAATTATTTATTATATGGATGACTCATCTGACTTTGATCTGCTACCATTGAAGAAACGGAAACTTGAGATTAATAATTCTGAAGTTACTGATGATTATGGAGAGGTAAATATTAATCTAATTAATTGCTGAAGTCAACCTTTATAATAACACTTGGCTTTTTATATTTACTTTTAGATTTGTCCCATTTGTTATGATGTTTGTACCTCTACTGGAGAACATCGACTAAGTTGTCTAAAATGTGGTCATATTTTCGGATTTAGGTATGCCGGTTTTTTTATGAATTTTTAAACCTCTTTAAATAATGCTATTGTGAGTTTAGTAAACAATTTTTTTAGAATTTTCTTAAACTTCTTCATTTCCAGTTGTATTGATAAATGGTTGAGAAGACAATCCGATAAGACAGGAACATGTCCACAATGTAATGTAAAAGCTAAGAGGAAGCATATTAGATTGTTATATTCTAAAAGTTTGAAAGTAAGTTATTTAATGTAATTTCAATTGTATTGCTTCCTTTTCGCCTTTTTTAATTTTTGCCTTTTAATTGAGAACAAATAGAACAATGACGTCATACTTCACGTACTCTAGTGTCCTATTTCGCCTTATTAATAATTATGTTTCACTTTATTTCTCATTTAATCGACTAAAGAAGATAATTACCAACAAATTCAGTTTTATGAACTATACATGACTTCAGTCATATTTCTTTAAATGAGATAATTTTTATTCGTAACCCATAGTAATGTATTAAAGGAACAAATATATATTATATGAAGTTAATATAACATTTAATGTCTTAGATTAAATTGTTGATCCTCGTTGCTATGCGTTACAAATAATATGAATGAACATGCATATACTTAATACGCGATATTGGAATTTTATATAATGATGGTAGAAGCTACAATTATTGTACAACGAATTCCTAATCTGAGTCGAACACTGCCCTTCAAATCCCTTTCATCTTATTGAATCATTGTGTTTTAATTTACTCTCAGTTGTATTGTACTAATTTTCTTTAATTTTATTCATTATTAAACGAAATGGAATTTCATGTATCACATTTAGTTTTTATTTTAAGGCAAAACGGGAATAAAATCTGAGAAAAGAAGACACTGTTATTTCAGTATCACTATTTAAATGGTAATACTGATATACCATTAAAACATCTACTTAACTTATAGATAGATCAAGTTAAACATTTTAATTTAGAGTTTATATCTGTGAAATTATTTAGATATATTGAAAATATTTTATTTCTAGAAAATGACTGTAATGTTTTTTATCTGTTGTTATTATTAATTATAGGTAATAGATACAAGTGAACGAGACCAAGCCCTGGCAGATTTACAGAATGAACGGAAACAACGCCAGAGGTTAGAGTTGGAGGCTTCTGAGTTAAAACTTAAATTTGAAATGACAACTGAAGAATGTAGGAGACTCAAAGAACAGAATATGGCACTTGAAAGAAAACTAGTTAAACCTAGTACGAGTACATCTGATGTTAATGAGTAAGTTCTTATTTGAATAGGCAGTAGTTATCTGTTCGCTAATACTGAAGTTAGTTTACAAAAATAAACTTTTATCTCATAAAATTAAATCTACATGATACTCATAAACCTTGCATAAATGCAACAAAAATACATTTTATATTTCATAATATTCATTGCTAGTTTACGCATACATTTTCTTGAGTATTGAAGACGTTGCCATAAGAGAATGTGAATTCACGGTTCATCTTGCAGAATCTTTAGTATAGCGAATACAATAAATGTAAATTATGCTTCTGATACTGGATGATTAACATTTCTGTAATGTATTTGGCAATGGATTTAATTAAATTTAATGTTTTGAGATTAATCTGAGAGGGTAAAAATACTGAAATGTATTGTTTCAACTTGTCCATTTGCTTCACAATAATAACTAGTGTTAACAGTCATATTTCTTTGATTGTTGTAATATACTGTAAACAGTATAACTAATATAAAAACGTCACTTGAAAAAATAAAGTAATCATTAATTAAAATTAGAACATTTTTAGATTATTCAGATTTTTTGGTTTTCTGGAAGGACTAAGCTTTTCATACACAAAGTGTCTACTAAACAAAAAATGGTATTTATATTCATACAGCATATTTTTATTTAATTATTATCTTTACAATTTCGACATTAATGTGATTGAAACATTGTTTGCAACCTCTTAGTACATTAATTAAAATTCTGAACCAAAAGAAATAAATCCGGTAACTTCCAGTTTCTACATTTATGTATAAATAAAAATACAATGAATCTAAACATAATATTTATTTGCCCAACCGGTTTCGATTAACTTTAATCATTTTCAATGACGATTATTAAATAGTACTATACCAAAGTATTTAAAGGTATTTAAAACAAATATACATTAAGAGAAAAGTTTTAAAGCATAGTTTCATAGTTTCAAAGTCAGAACTATTATGAGAAAAGTTTTTATGTGTAATTGCAGCTATCTATACCTTTATAATCAATTTGGGCTTAAATGTATTAATAATCTTAATGTCAAAGTCACTAAATTTATAATGGTTAGAATTGCAAGTGAGAAGATACTCAGAAATACTAGATTCTTTCGAATTATGTTCCTTCATTCTTGTGATCATATGTCTAGAGGGTTTTGATCTGCCTTTTGTTTCAACTAGTGCTTATTTAGCCTTTTACATTTTGTATAATAACTAGATTAGTTAGTGACGATTGTGTGCACATAAAACTGGTTAAAACTTACCGCTGAAGGTCCTAAGTCCCGCACCATATTTCTTGTTATTATTTTGCATTTTAACAGCTTTATATTTTTCATTTCTGACTAGACCGTTTCATGGATTTTAATTTCGGATAAACTATACAGTATAGTACTTTCAATCGCCAGCTTGACTGACCATCTTATCATGCTTCAGCTTGGGTGTAGAACAAGATGCACATCATTACATAGTTTTGATTTGATCTTGAAAAGATGCTGTTTTTATGTTGAAGTCATATATTTTTTTAACATCTTTTATATATGTAGAATGGAATCTTTATTGCAGAAAAACATATAAAATTAAAGAATAGTAAATAAAATCTGTCAAGCTTTCGACAGTACTAACATCATAGTAATGAATATAATCCAACCAAAAGATATGTAATGTGAGCTTCAGAACAAGAAAAGGCATAAACAGACATAAACCTCAATTCAAAAGGAATTATAGACAAGTTTTGAAAACGATATTATATTCAATGTTAAATGATTTACAAAGTTTTTGAACATTTTTAGAAAAATTGTCAGAAATATTATCAAAGTAGTCTAAAACAATAACATTTTTAAAAGAAGGCTGGCTACTAATAGATAAATTAGAAAAATCTTTAAATATAAGTTTTTGACACAATTTTCAAAACAATGTAAATGGTAGCCATTGTTAATAATAATGATGGAGATTGTTTATTTCATTACAAAAAAATAGTTTGAATAATTACTCAGAATAAACTAGATCAGCAGCAAAACTTAGTGTCTTTTCCAGAGGATATTAGCAAACAAGTCACCTTTCTAGGAGTGACCCTAGACAGATTGCTCCATTTCAGGGCCCAGGCTGACAGTACTAAGAAAAAAGCTGGTAAAAGACTCAACCAACTAGCTGCGCTTAGCTCGAAAGGCTGGGGTGCCCGCGAAGTCACCTTGAAAAGAGTGTACATGACCTATATACGCAGTGCCATGGAATATGCAGGAGGCGCATGGAAGCCGGCTATGAGTGAAACAAGGATAGTCCAGATTCTGGAGAGAATCGGCCGCGGACAGCGGACGGCCGGGGCTCCCCCGGTCCAGAATTAAGAAGAAGAAGAAATAATAAAAAATCAAAGCATGAAACAGTCCAGTATTTAATCAAACAACTGACTAGTTTTCAATATGCTTAGAATCCAATAATGGAATCATAATTTTTTTTAATATACAACTGCAAAATCAGTGGAATATTATTCTGTACATGCTTGTTGTAGGAGACCTCTATATTATTATAAATTCTTCGGAATCTTTACAAATGTTACTAAAGACAGCCTATAAAATTTACAAAACTCCACCAGTGAAATTTAAAATATTTCTATATTTATAGTGTTAAATACATTAAATTCTAAAATGTTACCTGTCAAAATTTAGTTTTATCCAAACTGTAGATACAGACTTGATTGGTTATTTTATCAAATTAATATTTGTCTTATAACTATCTAAGTATATTATATAAAAGAGAGGAAATATTTGGTTGATGATTTGAATAGAAAGCATTAATTAACGAAAGTTGTATAATAAAACAACTAATTACCTATATTTTTCTACATCTCGAAGAAAAATATTTAAATTGATTTTTACATCCAGATTTTTACATCCAGTTGTTTTTTTATTATAAGAAGGCAGAAATACGGGTTAATATATTTGACAAGTTACACATTAAATGTTGAATATTAAATTAAGAGAAATTACTGAGAAAAACGCAATTAAATATTTCTATTCTGCATGCCAAAGAATGTATTCTGAAGTTTCAATGATATTTACAATTACCACATGATTATGTTTTCATTGAGGAGGCAGAATTACGAGTTAATATATTTAACAAGTTACCAATTGAAAGTTTATTATTAAGCTAAGGTAAAATATTGAGTATAAATTAATTACATACCTATTAGTATTCTACATGTCAAAGAATGTATTAAATGAATATACAATCAGTATTGATAAAAGGGAAAAATAAGGATTTAGTGTATAAACTTGTAGGATACCTGTTCTTTTTTGGGGTATGAGGGTTGCCACATATAAATTTAAATATGTATATGTGAATTCTTAAATCTAATGTTAAGACAAACAAAATAGTACTAAACCCTCCAATGATAAGGTCTTATAAATTCCCAAAAAATCGGATTTTAATTATTTGCTATTATAGTCTTACTACAGCTTATATTATTCATAAATTACATTTTTGTGATTTAAATAAAAATAATGATTAATTTCTTAATATTTTAGTGCTAAAAATATACACTGGCCACCTTTTATTCATAAAGTTATATATAATTTGTCAGTTTTCCTTTCTTACCTCAAAAGCTTGTTGAAGTTGTCTTATAACCTTTTTACTTTCTTTTTGGTACTTTTTAAAAAGATTGCTAAATTCATCAAAATCTAATTGCATATCACCTGAAAATCAATAATAAAAACTTATTTAGCGGGTTTATAGCCAGTAAGCTGATCTCTATAATGAATCATACTTCCGGTTACTTTTAATAAAATTTAAAATCTACTGAAATGTTCCCAAACATTAATCTGAAAACAGTAGTCAACAATATGCACATTACATGTTGTTATTAAGATATGGAAGTCGGTATCTTCAATCGTTGAATACAAGGACATGTAAACGTGGTAAATATGCAATATCGACTATTGACTTATCTTTGGAGAGCCCGAAAATAACTGTCTATAAGCTATATTTTGCGTCCGCTTCAAAGGACTTCAAAATGCAATTTCTTATGAGGTCAATAACTTGGAAGATAGAAACTTTAAAAACTACGGGCGTATTAGCATATCTAAATCAATGGGTGGGTAGATTTAAATTCAAGTTTAAGTAATCATTAATAATAAAACTATCTTTTATAAAATAAATCTTAAATCTAGAGAATAAGGAGAAATATAAACAGGAGATAGGTTTTATACAATCATGTATATTCATAAATAGTGACTAGTTTCGTAAATTTGCTTTACATCGTCAGACTTAAATTTGTTCTGTTTACATTAATTATGTGAAATTAAAACAATAATAATAAAGCAATTAATAAATTACAATAATAAATTAAACAGAAAATAATTAAACACCTTAAAAAATAACTAGTTCCACAGTTCAACAATGATCGATTTAATGAGGGATTAACTTGTTTTATGTATATAAATAGCTTCTTTATAGATAAATTTAATTTATTGGTATCACTGTCAAAATGATCTTAAATTGCTCAAAAAGTTCACATGTTCAGCTATTGGTCCCAAACGATTGTGTTCCGTGATTCTTGTAGCTAAACGTCGACGAATTTGTCCAATGTAGGAGCAGTCTGACGATGTAAAGGGAATTTACGAAACTAGTCATTATTTATGAACAAACATGGTTGTATAAAAACCTTCCCCTCCTGTTTATATTTCTCCTTAAATTACAATTGTCTAAATCTCAAATCTCTGTTAACAATTTTATGAGAAGGTATGAATTTATTTGCAACTAAGTATTTATGATTTCTGCACTTCAAAAACTAGATACCTAAGTAGATTATCAGAGTTTGAATGTTCATAATTTCAGTTATTACCTAAATTATAGTCTATAATTATGTTTTAATCGATCTACTTATAATGTTTGTAAAAAATAAATGTCTTACCATTTATATCTTCATTTTTCATGATTTCTGTGAGCTCTGCGTCTGTCATTTGTTGGCCGAGAGCATTCATGACATTTCTTAGTTCGCCCATACAGATTCTACCCGAACCATCTTTGTCAAAGTAATCGAAAACCTGTTTTAGTGCTGTAAAACACAATTTTAGTAAAATATGACTGTTAAAAGAACAATTTCATAATTTTTATTTTATTACATATTATGTAGATAAAGACAAAAGTATCGGAGTATTAAATAAAACACGAAATAGTATTAGAAAACTTTAAAATAGCTAAAAACTATAGAAAAAAAACAATTTGTGTCAAAAATGTGGAACAAATAAATTTACAGTTAATTTTCAATGCTTGACTTATTTGTTCGGACAGGTATAATTCTTTTCAGTTGATTTAAATTTTTTAATGTTATTTCTATATTGTAAAAACTTTTTTAAAGATTTAATTAAATAAACCGAAACCATCATCGCGTAAAGTAGTCTCAAAGTTTTTATTCAATTAATTTCATATTGATATATTTTTACTTTTAATTTTCCTGATTCATTTTATGTAGTATAGATTTAAAATCCAAGTTTAGGTGACATTTAAAACAAATTATTTGGAATATAAATAGAAAAAGAAATTCAGTGACAGAGATTCACAAAATTTAAAAAAAACATTTATTGATTTGGATGATTGAAGACCAAAGTTCAAACCTAAACGGATGATCACTTTTGAGAATTATCTCTCTCGTCACTATATAATGTTATTGCGTATATTTTAAAAATATCGAAAGTAGGTTTCCAAGTATGATAAATCAATTTGTTTTGACTTTTGTAATATTTTTTTATAAATTCCTTGTTACTAGGCAATAGTGATGTTCCAAACAACAGCTTCAAATTGATAATGATGATAAGAAATAACAAATTAATACATAGTTTGTGTAGAACATCCACAAAATATTATTGATTTTATACCTATAATTTAAATATTTGTTTAAATGTGCATAATCTGCATTTTGGTTGAATTTACAAAATATTATCTATGAAAATTCATGTTATTATTTCCAATAACTATGCTTATTGGTTTAAAACTGGAATTTGTATTTATTTACATTGATTTTCAATTAGAACAAATCATTCATTCAATAAAAGAATTTCACCGACGCATATGCAATAACTGGATCATTTTGGATTAGTAGTGATTTGAAGCTATAAATGTTAGATTTATCAGAATAAAAATGTTAGAATAAGTATAATTTGTCTGTGTTTATCGTGAGAATAATCGTACAAATTATGAAATATGAATCCGAAAGGTTTTAATGAGCTGTTTTACTTCACTGTCAAGCAAATACATAATATTATTGCTATCTACCAATTCAAGTAAATCATTAAAATTCACACTAGTCAAATTTGCGAAAATTACAGTTTCTGATAATTTGTGATTATTGACAATTGGAAATACGCTTACTAGAGGTATTAATTTGTTCTAATTTCAGTATACAATTTGCTTTTATTCAGACAATATACAACACGTCTATAATTTCACTTAATTGCTCTTATTCAGTTGCATTTTTATTTGGAATAACCAGTCCTATTTGATCATAATTAATTCTGCATACTGAATGAATTTATTAGATATTGATGTAACTAATTATGAACGCATTACTGTATTACGTTTCTGAAAAAAAAGTATAACAGTCAACCTATAAACTATGTGAGCCTCTTCAAAAATATTTACACATATTGTATATAGTTACCTGCGTGGCTAATTGGTTTAATTTAGAATGTAATTAACAGTAGTATTCTGGCAATTAAGTTGTATGTATCTGTTTTGAAAATTATGTAATTATGGTTATTTTTTAAAAGTGAATTTCTTTACTACAGACAGACGTTTTCAATAGATTATTTAAAAAAAAATAAAATAAACATCGCTGTTAAACTCAGTTACATTTAAGGATTTTTTTGGATATGTTATGTGCACTAAGAATACTCGTATTATGTACACTGCATGTATAATTAAAATTTATCAGTTAGCTTACTGAAACGGGAAGGGCGCAGTTGGTACGTTCGATTGGATGCGCCTCTTCTCCCTCTTTTAAAGATATTTTATTATACAAGTTTAATTAACATTATAAACCCTAGTAATGTTAATTCAGCTAGTAAAATTATTTTAAAATGATCATTTTGTAAAACTAAAAGTAAGTAAAAGTTTCTATATGGTTGTTACATTTGAACAATTTGTATATTTATTAAGTAGGCAAATTGTGCCACACCTCCCTTGCTGAAAAAAAATCAACTCCCCCAACCTAACTTTAATAGGTACATATAATTAAATATCTATGTATGATTTTGAATGAAATTTATACAATTGTGATTCTATTATGTACTTCAATCTGTACCATGCCAATTTTCCACTTCAATAAAATGATGTACATACATAGATAGATATGTACAACAATTTAGTCCATTGACATGGCGGTAGACATATCCATATACACAAGTTAGGTGTGAAACTCTTGCTAGGATATACTGCATCATGCCAGTCATTTTACTTAAATGTTTAATAAAACAAATTAAATTAATGATTTTTTGCACAATACATATTCCACTCTTTGTGGGTATCCATATAGCTTTCAGACATCTAAGTAGCAGTTTCTATAAAATTAATATGTAGATATTATGTTGGGACATTTTCTAAATTAAATTGTCATTTTCGTTAATATACTTGGATGTAGGCAACATCCCTACGGATTTAGATATCCTCAAAGTACCTACCGATATCGTGGTTTTTGATCTTGTTGCATTTATTGCTTTTTACTGCCGCACCTTTTAGTAAAATTACCTACTACTATAAATTATTAAAAGCATTTACCATATACCTACTTGATTTTGGAGATTAAGGTCATAATCTATTATATTAAACTCGAACTAATTTTACACCACAAAATACGAGTACTTATATAGGTAGATTATACTAACAGGAGCATGCCTAATATTTTAAACAGATATTATTTATTATTAAAAGCAATTTCATTAAATAAACATCTTTGCTTGTTATTTTTTTATCATAAAATATAATTAATATACTTTTTTCATAGCTATTTCGATATTATGAGTCTATAAAGTTAGTCAAGAGATGCGTATTTTTTAAGTCCATGGTGTATTTTCGGTTGGGTCACTTCACAAATCTTTTGAATCAAACCATCTTAACAAAACCTTTCTAACTTATCATAGTAACCACCCACCCCCAAACCATCTCAATAAACTCTCTTAGTAAACTGTCAATAATAATCGCCTTCATGAACCTGCATCCATTATTTTGTGTAAATATGTATTGATAACTGAGGATAATGCTTGTAATGTTGTTAAAAATTTGTGTTGTGTTCTACATATGCTTGGCAAAAAATAGATTAAATATTTTAAAACACGCGAATTTATTATTTTTAAATGACATGATGACACGTGTGTAAAGTCGATCACGGCATCTGACTTCGTCTCGTGGTCTCCAATATGACTTCTCACCATCAATTCCGATCCAGCGTCACCACATTGAGTTGTTGGTTGTTATTTCTGTCATTTGTTTGACACCATCAATCCAGCGTACTTTTGAACGACTTCTGCTACCGCGACCATCCACTTTCCCAATCCACCACCGTCTTTCCAAGACTCTCCAATCCTCTTCACCTTATGTGGCCAAAATAACGTAGCTTTCGGGCATTAATTTAGACACAAATCTATCAGGGTTCTTTACTTTTATCCCTATGTCGACATTTGTGACCCGATATCGCCAACTGATTTGCAACATATGACGCCAACACCAAATTCGAATGCATTGATACCGGGAAGTTTCGTCTTGAGTCAGAGTCCAGCTTTCTGAGCCAAATAGCGCAATACTGAAGACCAGTGAATCCTTGAGACGTATCTTTGTGCCAATTGTGAGATCATGAGATTTCCAAAGCTTCGTCATGTCACGGCATGCTTTCCGTGCGATTACCAACCTGACTTTCAATTCTTTTGCACTACCACCTTTAGATCGTTGGAGATTGAATGTGTTGACAATGTCAATGGGTTCGCCGCCAACCGTTACAACAGTATTTGCATTATCATCTTTTAAAACCATCATCTTTGTCTCTTAACATTCTAGCTTCTTCGCTTGCATCTACAACCCTATCAACAAGTTCTTGCATGTTCAGTTTCGAGGTTGTTACCAATGTCGTATCACCAGCATAACGGAGGTTATTGACAAGTTTCCCACCAACTATCACACCACGATCAAAACCATCCAGTGTGTTCTTCATTATATTTTCTGCATATGAATTGAACAGGTAGGGGGAACCATTACATTCTGGCGCACACCTTGTCCATTGCCGAACCATTCGCTGTTACCACATCCAGTTCGTACGGTTGATGATTGATTGCTGGTCAGTGATTGAAGGAGTTCAATCATGTGTAGGAAAACCCATTTCATCCATCACACACCACTTTCTTTGATGTTGAACAGTGTCAAAATCCTTGAAAAGTGGACGTCTGTATTCTATGATTTTCTCAATGATCATCTATCGTAAGTTTGAAATCATGTCTCGGCAACTAGCTAGAACATTCGGAATTTCACGATTAAAATATTGTTCTAAGTGGTTGATAATGATATAGAGGAGAATGCTGATGGCATGTGAAATCAAGGAAATTGTTCTTTTGTTGGGGCATTCACGAGTGTCACCTTTCTTGGGTATGATGCTGAACACGGCCTTTGTCCAGTCCTTGGGCCATTCCGTTGTAGTCCAAATCCTGTTGCAGAGCCGGTATAACATTCGGACACCATCTTCGCCTGTCACTTCGATCATTTCGGCTGAGATATCATCAAACCCAGTCGATTTCCCAGCTTTCATTTTCTTAATCGACTTTTGCACTTCTGAGAGGAAGATAGGAGGTTTGTCCTCATAGTCTGTGGGTGTTGACTTCTTACAATACCGCCTCCAAGGACCTTTTATTTCATTGCTTTCAGTTAGCACTTTGCCATCAGTTGCTTTCACAACAGTCAACCTGGACTCATTCTTCCTGGTTAGTTTGTTCACTACTGCATACATGTTTTTTGTTCGGTTGGTCAGACTGTTCCTCTCCAATTCGTCACACAATTTATTCAAGAAGATTGTTTATGATGCCATAGCTACTGCTAAATCGTTTTTATTGATCATTACTGCCCTGCCATATGTAAAATGTTTAATGGGTCATTCAATATGTACCTAATTCTATTTTTTGGATATTCATACATGGTATCGTTTCATTATAATTTAATCTAAGAAATGTGACATAATATGGATACAAAAGATTATTGTATTTAAAAGTAAAGTGCAAAATGAAATCATTGCTATTTAGAAAGAGCCATTATTCTGTTGCCCGTCCCTCTGCTCTAATATGAGACGTTCGTCTGAGACTAATAATAGGTACCTATATATTGGCGGAGGGGGGGGGGAGAGAAAGATCATTGTTCAAATAATTAAAATCTTTTGTTATATGCTTTTTGATATACATATAAGAAATTAAAGCCCAAAATGTTAAAAAGTGTGTTAGCTCAAATCCCATAAAATTTTAAATGGTAGAAATCATTTTTGAATGTTACTGTGTTTTTATTTAAATGTTATTTTTTAAATATTAAAGCCATTAGTGGAAATTACTTGTGATAGATGTCCAATGTCCATAATTTTCTTTAAAGTTTAGTACTTACTATTTGCATTTATAGTAGGTATTTATTTTCTGATGATTATTGACTTTGTTAGCTCAAATCTTTTAAAATATCATTTATCTAAAAACACAATAATATACATATTATGAGAGGGTAGCATACTGAAAAATAATTTCATTTATTTTAGGATTTGAGCTAACACACTTTTTGGTTTTTAATTTCCGTTCATTGTGTAATGAATTCATATAATTTGTGGTTGCCATGCCAAAGTGATGGTACTAGCTAAAGTTGACATGTAATCAAATAACTTTAAAAAGAGAGACATATAAAAATTTGCTTGCAACAATTCATAAGAGAAAAGCATATCAAATGAATGTTCAGATATAGTAACTAAATGTTATGTGGTCAAATAACCATAAATTCATATTTATGTGGCGATAATTAGTTGCAAGATAGCTTGTTGCTAAGCAATATTAGTGACCGAAGTAACAGTTATTAAGTTAAAATATGATTAACAAAGGTTTATATGTAGTAACTAAGGTCTCATGTGGTCGAAGTTTAAAAAAAACATGATTATGTGAGATAATTTTGTTGCTATGTCATGTTAGTGTTCCTAGTTCATTTAAAGAAAGTTCATATATGATAACTAAGGTCTCATGTGGTCAAATGCTCTAAAAATGATTATGTTGGATAATTTAGTTATTAAGCTATATTGGTGTCACTAGCAACAGTTGCTAAGTAGAAATTTATTAAATGAAAGTAACTAAGGTCTGATGTTATCAAAGACCTATAAAAGTATAGTTATGTGGTTAAAATCTGTAAAATTTTATTGTTTCTATGCAATTTTGGCGTCCCACAAAACATCTGACAATAAACTTTTATTCCTTGCCCCAAAATTAGTCTAGGTGCCAAATCTCATTAAAATCGGTGATGAAGAAAGAAAAAAGGAATCAAAATAAGGGAAAGCCAGACTGAGATTCTGTATTTCCTAAGTATACTTGACCAATTTGATAAAAATTGGTACAACTGCTTACCATCAGAGCTTGAACATATTTTTGAATTTTAATCATGAAACCATTTCAATTTTTTAATGGGAATGACTCAAAATATCCCTTTTTCAACTATTCATGACCATTAGGCTGAGCTTTGGAACTAACAACCAAACCAATTTTCATTCAGTAATTATATTTGGTTGGTTTGGATTGATAAGTACGTGAATTATAAGTAATTACAAAAACGGAAGCAACAAAAGTGAGACAATATTTCAACATTCTGTTTTAACCAAATTGTTTCTATTTTGATAGAAGTGTATCAATATATTAATAATATTATGTAGTTCAGTATTTGTTTCATAAAGTGAAACATCCACAATAATTGTCAGTAATTTTCTTTCGCGTTTCAAAGTGTTCTTTTATTAAAAGAAAAAAGATCAAAATCTTTAACTCTGAATATTGGAACAGTTTGAAACCTCTCTATTCATTATTTGCTATTTTGTTTTCGATATTCTTCTAAGTACGTACAGTGATATTAATAATTTATATATTGAACTCAAAAACCTACTATTTTAAGAGAATTCTTAATTATTACTGGATCTTACTTTAAATAGGTTACCTACTACTGAACACTTATATTATTATATCTAATACAATTATCATTACAATGCCTACCTCTTTCAATATTTTTCTATAATGTTTCAAATATATTTGGTATACTAAGTTAGCTAAATAGTCAGCAAATGCATGTCACCATGAACCGATTTAAAGTAGTTAATTAATTTTCTATATTCAAAATTAGTTTTTAGTAAAGACGTCTAATATACAGGGTGTTTCATAAGTCACGCATCATAGGAGAAACTATATATACCTATTTACAATTTACAAAATAATTAACATATGCATCATATCAGCATCGATTTCTGTAGTTATGTTTAACCCAGCATGATTAGATGAAAATTTCTTGAAATTTCCAAATCTATTTTCGGAAAATCCTATTGGGTATCACATATTTATATCACTTTGGTTTAAATGTTTGTCAATTCCTGGATGATTACTTTCCAAGTCAATGGATCGTAGGCGCTATGGATCTGTTGAGTGGCCCCCAAGGTCTCCCGACCTGACTCCCTTAGACTTCTTTCTTTGGGGCCACCTCAATTCAGACCAAGAACATTGGAAGCAATGATGCAGAATATTTGAACAGAGATGGCAAAAATCCATGCTGATATGATCCGAAATACTCAAAATTCCTGTTTGAAACGTTGTAGGATGTGTATAGAACATGATGGTAATCTGTTTGAACAATTTCTGTAGTTGAGGAATTATTTTAAAGTCATATAAATTATTTGAAAATCACTAAACATTTTAAATGTATGCTTTCATATGTTAATTATCTTGTAAATTGTAAATATATGTAATTTCTCCTATGATGCATGACGTATGAAACACCCTGTATATATAAAAACCAACAATATATCAATAAATAGTTAATCTAATTTTGTACGTTTCACATTTCGAAAAATTAAAATGTACTGTACATTTTAATGGCATACTTACTTATAAAGAGTCTTAGTTCAAATGTCTTGTAGAAACAAAATCAAAGCCATCAAGAATGCATTTACTAATAATGCCCGTTACAACCTCAATCACTGTCAGTAAACCCCCTTGAAAAGGTGGGTCATTTTTTCTCCCGATTCGTTAAAAAAACATTTCATAGTCGCTTCTTTGTGTTTACAAAGCTGATTTAACTTGTCTGATGCATTTTGTGGTGTCACAGCTTATGTGTGTGCCAAGCAGCATATTTTGGATGATTTTAATAAATCCAATAAATCATTTATTTCACGAACAAATTTTGCGGTAACATTTACCTCATGGGCGATCACACCTTTGTTTGTTAATGAAACCAAAGCTAAAAATAGTAATTTAGATTATGAATACGGTAAAAGGCTTAAATTTAATCATACTTTTTTTTAAATTGTCATTTTTTAAATTAATTTAACTAAATGTGAATTTACAAAACTCGCATCTTTTGAACATTGTTCGGATAAATATGATACCGTGTTAGCTTTGGTGCATATCGAATCGCATGTCTAGCATATTCTTCAAATAATTGTCGGATGTGGGAAAAATCCATGATTATATTACCATCAACCTTCAATAAAAGAATTTTAAAGTGATAGTCTTTTCATTTGAAAAAAACCATAGCTAGATTTACAAAACTAAATATGATACATTGTTTTAATTAAATACTAATATTCGTTTGTAGGTTTGATCAATTTTTGGTTGTCTATTTATTTTTATAAGGAATACTCTTAAAAAATATAAAACATTCCACCTAATGAAATTAATTAGCTATTAACCATTTTAAGTTGTCTAATCTACAATACTATCAAAATAGGAATATAAAAATATATTATTTTGAATAATTAATAAATTATACGAATGTTTAAATAAAATTTTCAAATGATACATTAAACAAAACATTTTACATTTTTGAGAAGTAATACAAGTTTTAAGTTGCAGTATTTTTTACAGATTTAGTAGTTCCATTCAATGTTTTCTTTTAGTGATTTCGAAAAGTGTATATTTAAAGTTTGCAAAGATGACTGAACATGTACTAAATAAATACTTACAACAATTTTGTTACGCAGATTTTTAATAAGGCGAGGAGGATCAAAAAGAATAGGAACAGAAATGTTAGTATTTTTAGCATAGAATTCTCAATATAATATGGTCTGAGCTGCACGCCAATAACGGAGCCAAACGGCTTTTAAACAGATACAAATGAGATGTATGTTTTGCAGTCAATTGATGGTGTAAGTCACAGTTCGATACTTAGGCTAAAACTCCTATTTCTCTGAATACCAAATATTTTTTTTGCTGACACAACTGACTCTCTCCTGGAGGGCAGTGGCTTCGACACCAAAAGCTCCTAACATTTAGGTCAGCAACTCATCGGTTTGTTTAAAATATTAGCT
This sequence comes from Parotoplana pacifica, assembly GCA_034780595.1. Taxonomy (NCBI): domain Eukaryota; kingdom Metazoa; phylum Platyhelminthes; order Proseriata; family Otoplanidae; genus Parotoplana; species Parotoplana pacifica. The sequence goes on from JAUYWI010076530.1 coordinate 16,824, forward strand.
GCTGTTCAAATGTCATTGATCATATTGCTCTATTGGAGGGCATTGGTTTTAATTCTCTATATGTCATTCTATAGACAAGATAAAAATGACTTGACTAAACCATCTCAGCATAAAGGTTTGTTTGGTGGACATTTTCTAAACAAGACCGATCGATCATGCTTCACAGGTTTGCGGGATGGAAGAGCAAAGTTGCTTTTTGCTATTCGAGTGATCTTATACTGGAATATTAATGCTTGATGTTTCCATTGTATCTGCTTATCAAGAGAAATTCTCTTTGATAAACTTTTATCAAAGAGAATTTCTCTTGATTTTAACAGCTGAAAAACCCTCAGGCCAACCTCTCACCTCGCGTATAGTAACAGAAAGTGTAGCGGAACCCAGTGGAGAGCGCTATACAATTAAGAAGGAAATCACGGAATATGCCGATGAAGAAGGAAATGCAAGTTCTTCCAAATATTTCCTAGTTAGCTTAAGAGTACATGTAAACTAAAAAAAATGTTTTCTTTTAACTCAATATAGTAGGTATAGCTTTTGCCAGTAAGCATGATATTTATTACGGTTAGTTTTTTGTCTTATTAGATAACTCAAAGAATTAAAGAAGTTCGTCTAGACAATGTTTATGATGTCTTCTCTGCTACAGACGATTCTGAAGAAGAGCAACAGGTAGTTACTTATTTTATTAGAATAATAACAATATTTTGCTTCTTATTTGGCGACGATAGTTTTGTTTCAAATTTGAATATTTTTTAGCCCGAACGGTCATTGCATCTGATAACCAAAAATGAGAAAGAATTAAAAGAATATTCGAAAATAATTATGAAACTTCATAATTCTTATAGAAAACTTCATGGAGTACCGTCCCTGAAACCTAATAAAGTAAGCTGTGTTCTTTCTAGTTTTACATACTGTTTGTAAAATCATTTTTTGTAAAGTAATATCTGAGTGCTTTTAACCAAACTATCTCTTTATTTTTTAATTAAAATTATGTTACTATTTATTAGTAGCATATTTTTATATTTTAATATTTGTATCTATTTGCAAATGTTGATCATCCATATAGGCATGATCAAAAATAAATATCGGTAAATTAATCATCTTTAAGTAAGCAAAACAAAATCCGGTAATACAATGATAGTTACATAGTTTACTTGTATGTAGACCAGTTTGGTCGTCAAATTCATTTGTTTGTTTAATAATATTTAAATGTTTGTTTGTTTAATAATATTTAAATGTTTGTTTGTTTGATTTCTTTCATTGTTGTGTTTTGTTTGTATATTTGTACATTATTTTTAACCATTTGAATTGGATGGTTTCAGGAACTGAATAAGATGGCACAACAGTGGGCCGAACATTTGTGTCGTCAAACACGGCTGTCCAACAGTGCCAATGTCTACCAAGGAAACCGTGTAGGAGAAAATATTGCAAGCCGTTGGAGTGCTGGACCATGCGATTTTCCAGGTGCATAATAATTGCCATTATCCTCCTTCACAGGCTGGATAATGTGTGAAGCGTTTATCACTGTATAGAAATTGATTTACAGTACCGTACTGCCTTTTGTTATCAATTATTTCCTCTGATGATCGAAACACTGAAATGATATTTTTTATTCATTAGGAAATAAATTAAATTTAAATAAAATATATCAACGAATGTTCGGCTCAATTGCTTTTTCATATTAATTAGCATTAAAAAAGATTTAAATTATTTTATTTTAATTTATTGATTTCCTCTGAAGAGAATTTTCCTAAAGAATAATTATTTCAGAGAAAAGAAAATAATTTACGCATTGTAAATTTTAAAATCAATTTTGATCCTGTTTAACAAGATTGAGATTATTGTAAATTAACTTTTGTTTCCTTTTATTCTTTTATGAAAATTATGAAGAGAAATACGTTTTTCAGGAACAAAAAATTAAAGATAATATAAAAAAACGAGCGGTATCTATGCATGTGATAGTTTAAAAAACTTTGCGGCATTGCACTTTTAGCAAGGGACGTGGTACAACATTGGTACGAAGAACATAAGAAATACAATTATGCAGTGGAGCCCAAAAGTGTCAAGGGAATCGGTAAGCAAAACAAAAAAACTGTCATTCTGTTGTTTGTCCTTTAGGTAAAATTTCTTGAATATGGTAAGTACCATGTCTTTAGTGATTTTGTTAAAAACAATCAATTTCATTGTCCCAGCTGTGCCTTTGACCAATACGTTACAGGGTCGGTAAAAAAACTTTCGAGTTTACAAAATATGAACGTTGTTTATTTTTTTAAAGTTCGATTGGGTTCGATTTGGTACACAGATAGCTTAGAAATATCTATGACATCTTATTTATTTTTCGAAACTAAATAAAAACGATAAAGATCAAATTGACTTCAAATATGTAGAAGAAATTAGTTTATTGATTTTATAGCTGAGTTTATCAAAACTTAGAAGCTATTTTTAAAATGTTGTAGATTGAATTAATCATCAACAATTGTTTAGCAAAATTCATTCTAATTTCTGTTACTTTGATAATGATAATATCTAGGTACCAAATTTGAAGTCAATCTGACAAATGCCATATTTTGAACCTGAGAACGTGATCAGCACTTTAGTTTGGTTCCTTATCAATTTGTTACAACAAGACACATTTGTGTTGCAGAATTTCCCTAACATAGCTTATAGTGGACTTTTAAAAAAACATTTTTTTGCCGGCCTTTATGCATCCCAACTGTTGCTTCACCTACATTTTATCTTTAGTACCTACAAAACTGTATTAGTCCAGTAGCCCGTGAGCTTCATCCTATGGGAACGAGGTCCCAAAAGTGACCTTTCCTAATGATTAGATATTAATTTCAATATTATGAAACTGGACGTCTGCCGTGGTCATTGCGGTGTTTACGTCCACACGAGGAACCTTAAATGGTCCTTCCTATGTTAAATTTATATCCCTCAAAAATCATTTTTTCTTTTTTATTCAAATTTAGGATACTAACTTCTTTTGACACTACATGTAATTAAAAATGGCGTAGTCCTACGTTCACAGAAAATAAGTTTTCTTTAGAATATTTTATGTTATTTTTTAAAGTTAGGTACTGTAATTAATTGTAATTTTGATAAAAATAACATAAAATACTTTTACGAAAACACATTTCCCGTGAATGTAGGACCACTACACTTTCTTTTATTACTTGTAACTTCAACAGAAGTCAGTTCCCTAAATTTGAAGCCAATTGGATAAACAAAAAAAAAGATTTTTGAGATAAAGGAATTTAACATTGAAAGACCATTTAAGGGTGAAGCTCCCGGTCTTCCAGACTAGGTTTATTGTGTTTTTCATAGATACTTGATTATATTTATATAATTTAATATCTACGGTGTCTTCATTGCGCAGGTAATTTCACTCAGGTCGTATGGCGCTACAGTCGTGAGTTGGGAATCGGTAGAGCTGTGCATGTTAGTGCCTCTGGAGCCACAAAAATCGTCATTGTGTGCCATTATAATCCTCCTGGCAACGTTCTGACTTGCTTTATGCCAAACGTTAATCGACCAATACTCATCGACCGAAATTAAGTTTCTGGTCAAATCACAAAATATGGATTAGACAATCAAGATTTCTGACTTTTTTTGTATATATTACAATTATCTATATACGTAATTTATAAATGTAATTTATTTCCAAATGTTTGTTATTTGTATTGTCAAACAAAATAGATTTATTGTTTTCAGTGTATTTTTTTTCTACAGCTAAATTCAAATTATTTTAACGTTACACATTAAACCATAGTACCTATATCTGTGCAACGGCTATTTCATATAAATTAGAAAAATGATTTTAATGTTTTTTTAATGACTAGTTGATGGTTGAAAAACGGGTTCTGGTGTAAACATTGCCTTTCGTAATTGAACTAATTCTATATCCATATACCTACTCATCATGGAGTCAAACCCTAGGATTACACACCGTAAATGATTAGGACTTATAATTTTATTGGCCCGGCCCTCTTTGGAAGAAAGCAATGGTTTATTTTATTCTTTGCACTAAAGATAGCAAATACATATATTGTCTTCCTCTCCTAAGAGGGCCTTGAACTCACAGGCTAAACTAAATTATAGTGCTCAAAATTTTCAGATGAGTTAATTTGATCTCTACGTATTTTTTTAAATTGATAAAATTTGTCTAGTACACATCTATGAACATTTGTTCCTTGTTTGATTTTCCAAATTTGTAACATATTCTAATCAATAATGCATACAATTATTTTTAATGTTTAGTCATAAGATCACCAATTTGCATATGCGAAGAAATTATTTCCTATTTGTCAAATTATCACATATTAACACTTTGATTCAATTATCAATATGTTTATTTATTGTAGCTTAGAAATTGCCGTGTTTATGTAAAATTTCTATAGTTTATATGGAATGATAGACTGAATAGGTAACTATCTAGTTCAAGGAATGTGGGTGGTATAGTCCATAATTATACACACAAGAGTATTTAGTGCCTATACAAAATAAATGTAATCGGTATGTGCCTCTAAAACGGTGATGTAAGAAATGACATCAACAACCAATTTTACTGATCATCAATTATGTCGAAGCAAAAATAAACTGACTGCACTTTTTTGAGGACAGATCATAGCCGAAATGATGCTATGAAAAACTAAAACGATAAATAACTTTGTGATCAGTTAGACAAATACATAGTACTGACACACCTAACTATTTTATGCAGATATCTAAGATTGCAAAAATAGAACTATTGCAATGGTAAACAACAAATCCTTGAAGACTAATAACAACTAGTAAAATAAATTGCCTATACCAAAATGATTCGGAAATAAATCAAACAAAGTTGTTGGAAATTTTACCTCAGTTTAACAAGTTGTGGGTATACCTCAGCCTAAAGTCATCACTCTAGTAGAAAATTAAAGCTTCCAGACTGAAATAATATAATTGAATAAACATCCCCTATTCGACTCAATTATGTTCATGACGTCTTATTGTCTGTAATGACAATGCAGTGATCGATAGCTATCTATTATATGTAAATAAATACTTTCAGGATTCAGTAATATTAGAATTTCAAATATGATTTGATTATTGAAACAACAATTAGTTCAAATAACCATTTGTTTGTCTTCTAAATCATATACGTATAAAGTATCGGTCAAGAGAAATAAAATAATATTTTTATTTCAGTTTTCGTATCTTAGCGTAATCAACACATCTCCCTGCCTGCCGAAGATGACTCTCTTTATTATCTAGTTAACTAAAAATCCTGAAAATCAATCACAACTTCAAATTAAGCTACTCTAGTCTTTAACGGTTGTCCTATGTTTGGGGTATGACATACCCCAGAGCATATTTGATTTGGCGTTACTCCGTCACAATAGCTCAACAGAGCTCAATACTTCCTGACTTTTATTTGTTTGAGACCTAGTTTATATTGACTTATTGTCTGAAATTTCATGTAATTCCTTTACTAATAAAAAGCAGAATACTGCTCACCTATGTTTTGGGTATGTCATACCCCAAACAATAAATATACATATCACCCCCTTATACGTTGTAATTTATTGCCACTCACGGTTATAATAGATTGCAAATATAAAAATCGATAAATTTATTTAACATCACCAAAATAGTAGTGATAACATCCAACAGCTTAATATAATGATTAAACATTCAACAAAAAACAATCACAAATTAAAGTTCAATTCTATGCAATTATACCAAGGCTAAAGTAAGTTTAAACAATAAAAAAGTAGTTAACTCATGTAACTTATAATTAATTAAAAAGCAAACACAATTTTGAGTGTATTTCAATTATTTTATGGGGTGAGCTAACTCACTTTTTGCCATTTTTGGCCAATAATATTATCATTATTAAATTTAATCAAATACTCAATTCGTCGATTTTTATTTGATGCTAGAAGTATTGATATAACAACAAATCCTACGTTTTACGAATGCCATACTGTTTTTAATAATATTGTGAGAGAAGCTATAAATGAAGGAAGGGGATTTGTGAAGCATCATCAAGATATATCAAAAGACGATTGTAACAAGATTGTGAAAAGATTGTCACCCAAAAATCCAAACAAACTTCAATTATTAGTTTGGTTTTATATAATGTTTCATATTTGCAGAAGTGGTTTAGAAAATCTTCCTACAATGACAAAAAAAATAAATTAATGGGAAAAAGTATTTGGTAAAAAATAAAAGCGAGTTGACGAAAAATCACAAAGATCACGAAAAATATCGGGAGGAAGGAGGCATCAATTCGTTCGGGGAGTTCATGTATTTCTATAAAATAACTATAATATTTAAATTAAATTTGTTTCCAATTCTATGGAATTCGTTTGCTAACAACGGAATAATTATTAGTATTCCCCAATTAATTTTCAAAATTAATCCTGCAGACAGTTAGGTTGATTAACTTCGGAGCGCGTTATAAATTTATAATAAATAATAATAATAATATACAAAAAGGTCCAGAATAAAAAACGTGTCAAAATGTCAGAGGAACTAAGCAACGTGGTTATAAAATAGTAGTTAAAACATCTAACATTTGGAAAATGAGCAAGATCACGCTAATTTTGAATTAAACGTACATCTTAGTAATGAAATGATTGAAGAAAAATTAAACAATCAAGAAAACGAGCAAACTAGATGCCCCATGTTCCAAAATTGCACAATTGACAATATAACAATTCATAATTAGTTGTTAATTTCGTTTTTGACATTCTCCAGTTGTTCAATTAGTAATTCATTTTATAATAAAATTTTGATTTTAAATATTTCTACTGTTCAATGGCGCTGAATAATTAATAGTATCCCCGCTATAAACATATCGTGGTGTGAGGGGAAGATCCAAAGATTATTAATTAACATTAATATATAATCTTTGGGAAGATCTATAGATCAGTGGTTCATGGATTTCTATAAAATAACTGTATATTATTTAAACATTAACATAGATACATTTATAATAATTAGAAACATCGACAACTTAGTAGGTAATATCAACAAACAAGAATCATATTTAAATATGTCACACTTTCCAAGGTACCTGTGTACCACATTTCTGCCCAACGGGAAATATGAAATCCTTGGGAGTAGTGGCCGCCCCCTTTATCCGCCCTAAGTGAAAATACAGGCCTATAGTCGCTACGACGTTTTGAATTTTATAATTCTCATGGATGGTTTAAACTAAAATTTAACATATGCATACGTAACTGAGTGCTTAATGAACCTACCCACTAATTTTGAAGCAAATTAATCAAGTTTAATCTTTGGACCTGATGACGTCAATAGCCCCTAGCTCGGCCCCCAATATTGATTTTTTTTAAAATAATACTTTACCGATGAATCTTTTTCCAATAGAGCTCAAAATATCCATGAGAAATATGAAATTCAAAAAGTGGCAGTGGCTTTAAGGACTCTATAGGTTTTAACAAAACAATATTGCAACAGATTATAGAGCTGCTATGGAATTTAATTACATTTTTGCTGTATTAACATCTTGCGCTCTCAGGAAATTATTCGTGTGTTTTTTTACAACTTACATAACTACGATTTTCTGTTTTTAGAATGCAAAACACAAAACAGTAGGAAACGAATATTATGTATTCATTCATTTGAGTGTTGGATACAGGAACATTATAAAGTAAAAGCTTATCACGACGGGGGTCGGTTCGTTTCGCCTTATCTCGATTCGCCTTTTCCCTGTTCGCCTTAATTCATACAGTGTTAGTTCGCCTTATTGGAATGCAATGTACGAAATCATTTATAAATATCATCAATTGGTTTAGTGTTAGGATTAGGATTATATGCAGCATAAAACCATTTTGTTATGTTTAGTTGAATATATGCTATGTATAAGGCGAACCGAAACAAGTGAATAAGGCCAACTACAATAAATTTCAATTTACCTGATTACGTAATCCGATTTAAAATACAATAATTGAAAGGCGAAACGAAATGTACCCATCACGACACTTTGCTTCAATTTCAAACTTTTTGTTTGGATTTCGGATATACTAAATGGTATTTTCAATCACCGAGCTTGACTGGCCATCTTATCATGCTTCAGCTTGGGTGTAGAACAAGATACACACGA